>MU556250.1:992023-1003561 GCA_024362625.1 Silurus asotus
TATTTTTATGTTAAAATAATTCATTATATTATTAATAGTTTTCACTTGTTTGTGATGCGATAAATTATATACATTCAAAATATTATATATAAATTGTTACATTTTGTTTCTCATTTGTGCAACAAACAAAAAAAAGCTTCATTTATTTATTTATTTGGTTAGTTAGTTAGTTGGTTAGTCAGTCAGTTAGTTTTTTTGTTTTTTTCTTTATAGGCTATTCCTCACAGTTACTAATTATTCAATAACTACATGGACGTTAATAAGATCTGTGTGTTGTCCATGTCAGCAGCACAATCATTAGAATTTAGTTTGGTCACTGCAACATTTCCTCCACTTAGCTGATATAAACAGAGCAGTTATAAATAAAATGAGTTATAGATGCAAAGGATGGAGGTGGTAGGAGTGAAGGAATGTGAATTATTCATTTATAACACCCTTAACAGCATTGCCTTCAGGCATAATAATAAAAGAAATGATCCATTTACTGGAAGTAATATACTTTAGGGCTCTTTTCCAACCTGACTTTAGAAAATGCTTCCCTTATTGGTTATGCAATAAATACAAATGTTGACATTTTATTGCTTTTCTTGTCTTTTTTTCATGTATGTGTTTGATTAGTTCTATCTAATTCATGAAATGGTAAGGAATATTTTAACACAATGTTATGTTTAAAAACAACAATAATTTAATCATTAAATTGGTTCACTGTCAACTATAAATGTCTGCGTTCATCTATCACAAGCCTTATATTGGTTGATTGTTGACCATATGGTTAATTGGCTAAATATTGAGGGCCAATATTTATACTTACATTTCAGGTAATTGCTGATATTTACACACTGTATATAATCAGCCAATCATTTAATATCCAATCATTCAGTCAGCCAATCACGTATCAGCATTGAAATATGCAGATAGTGATCAATGTTCATATCGATCACTGAAATGGAATGGAATGTGGTCTCATGGGTTCTGACTTTGGCATTGGTGTTGGTGACAGATAGGCTGGTTTAAGGATTTTAGAAATTCAGGGAAGTTTTAGCTCAGTGGTTAATGATCGGAATGTCAGGGGTTCAAGCCACAATATTGCCAAACAGCCACTGATGGGGCCCCTGAGCTTGGTCTTTCACCCTTAGTGCTCCAGGGGCTCTGTATCATGGCTGACCCTGTGCTCTGACTCCAGCTTACTACCATCGCTATGATATGCGATGAAGTAATTTCATTGTACTGTAACGTGTACATGTGACAAGTATAAGACACCTTTCTTTCATGGGATTTTCACAAACAACATTCTCCAGATTTTACACAACATTTTGATATGGAAAGACGTTAATAGAGAATAGTTTGAGCTGACATGAAGGCTACGGTAACTCAAGTAAAAGAGCAAATGCAAGCCTTCACATCATAATAATAAAGCACTTTTTTTAATATAACATTTGGTCCATGCCAAAGCTTAATGACGTTTTTCCTCAGAGAAATTCTTCTCAGGGCTGAAAATATTATCACTAGTTATGAAAGCTGACCAATGAAAACAGAATATGAGACAGGATTTGACGTGAGCTCAGCTGACACTGACGCTAACGCTCTCCTCCTCAGTGTGTTAGCAGTGTCTGCCAGAGCGGACGTTTGCTCATATCCTTCATGTCTTTATGAGTGATGAAATAAACCATGCACCTGTCAGGAGAGCTCTGAAGCTCTGGCAAACAGAAACGAAAGCCAATTGTTCTAGTCTGAAAGTGGACACATGCAGCATAGTCAGGGAATTCATGGTGCAATTAAAAGCATGCTGACAGATTTCTAAACAGCAGCTTTGACAGAAAGGTTCCTCAGCAGTTTAAGAGCTCAGATCCTGTTTCTCCAGCAAAAAGAAACAGAAAAGTAGATTTTAGGGAATTATAGATGTGGGTTATAAAAACTTTACATGAGATAAACCTGGGATACAATTATCTAGCCTGGAATTCAAGCATTAGGGAATGCTATCTAACACTATTCTAGTTGATTTTACAACTCACACAAAGTTCAATATAAAATCTCAATATAATTCTTGTAATCCAACCAGCTCCTGTGTAAACATTTAGTCATAGGCTTAGCACAGAGGACTGAATTCAACACGGTCTAGCCACCGATGACTGAAGAACTATACTTAGATTGTTCAGTGGCTCTGGATGAACATTCATTATTAACATGTCTCTACTAACATCTGGGATACTTTGACCATCTTTGGTTTTAAATGCATAGAATTCTGAGCAGGATCATTGTGTTTACAGGTATACATTTTGATGTTAGCATGCATTATAAGCACTGCAGTAGAAACGACTAAGCATACATTTTTTTTTTTTTCATATTCACATCAGGTTTAATTGTTGTTAACAAGCACCTTTGCATTTTCTGGACCAAATCTTAAACAGGTCTTACCAAAACCATTGGTGATTCTTTAAAGCTACACTGAGCCAAATACAATTAAAATCAGCGTTTTGTTAAAAAACGCTCAGCGTCCAAACTATTGTTTTTGTTTCCCAAAAGTCGCTCATCTACACTAAAACGCCTGAAAATGCTTGCGTCTCTGTACTGTGCATGAACTAAACGTAAGATGCTTCGACCTGTGTCATTTCTGCATGTAGTTTATCTCTTTGTAACCTCAATGCAATGTCGAGGAAAGGCACCATCACATGACTAATAATGCATCATAGTTTTCAAAAACCTCCGGCCTTCAGTGGGGATTTACTCGAACGAATCCACCTCTTAATACCACCACTATCATGTCGCAATTTTAGAAACCATCAATACTATACAAAAACACCACAGCAGGTATTATTCTTATTTATCTGCCACTGAGATAAAAAAAAGATTATTAAGCTAGAGTCAGATTATTTAGCCAGTTGCAAATGTGCAGACAAAATGCACTCAAATAAAATCTAGACAATTGAATCTAAATAACAGATGTATGACAGAATTGAAAGTATGGCTGACTGGTAGATCTACAAGTATCTAGAAAGCTGCCCAGACTAGCCTTGAATTGTGTGCCGAAACCAAGCCAGTGTTTTCTTGAGTTTGCTGAAATGTACATTTTGAGGCATTGTGAAGGAGTATAAAGAAATTCTACCGATACCCATTCCCTAGCACATGCTTTACAAATGGGAAATATTTGCAAGAAAATCTCAAACAATTACCGATTCATAATGAGAGTATTATTCAAGGCTTGTTGAGAGCGTTAAAGGCAATCAGAATTGCATCTAATTCTACCTAAGAGATATGATGGTGTTGCATTGTCCCACAATCTACCCATCGGTCTTTAAAAGCCATTGCATTTGATGGAAGCTTGTAAGATAAACTTGTACAGGGCACTTCAAAGTTAAGCACATTGGCCTTCAAAGACAGATTTCCAGGCAGAACTAGAGATGTATATCTTCACCTTCCTCAAGTGTGGTGTGGCTCAGTGGAAAAGCCCTGCAGAGTCTCCTTCCTTAGATTGAAATCTATCCAAAGAAGTCAGGGCTGTCTCTGGTGATTAGCAAGCAAATGTGAAGCTTGCCAGTAACTTGGTCCACCAAGTGTTTTTGAACACTCTGATCTTTGGTTAAACTACAAAAAATGGGTTCAGGTAATACTGAAGTTTTTGAGATTGAGTAAAATCCCTACACTAAAAGCCCATTACAGATCACTAAATAAGCACTCAACAGAGTAGATTTACACTTGATATGAGTGTCTAATATAGGAAAATAAGGCAAACCCCTACTTACAGTAAATGCCCCAAGTCCCAAGACTCAAATGCTATTAGGGTTTGAGAGGGGACTGCAACAACAGTACGGTGCAGAGCAGAGTTGCAGTGTAATTAGTAATACAAAAGCATAAAGAAATCAAGAATCAGGTTAAAATCACAAGAAAAATAAATACAGACCAAATTCCAAGAAATACAACCTGAACCAAAAGCATAGACATTAAAACCCAACATGGATGTAAAACTCTTGAGTCTTTACTGTGTCTATAAGGTATATAATACGATTTGTTCATTTTGAACGAGTCTTTCATGTGACTCAGAAGAAGAAGCAGTCTCAAATTGTGATTTGTTAATTTTCTGATTTTCTGATTAATTGACTGGCATGAGTAAAGCATTACAAAATCTCCCGTAGGTTATATACAGAAAACAGAATTGAATAGTTCATCTCATGAGTCCTCTGGTCCGAATCGTTTGTTCTTTTGAGATGTGACTCCCATTTATGGCATACAATATACAAGTCAAGTCAAGTTTATTTCTATAGCGCTTTTCACAACAGACATTGTCTCAAAGCAGCTTTACAGAATTTAAGAGTTAGGGTGAATGGTGTGTATTTACCCCTGATGAGCAGTCATGGCGACTCGGGCAAGGAAAAACTCCCTTAGGTGTTATGAGGAAGAAACCTTGAGAGAAACCAGACTCAAAAGGAGAACTCATCCTCATTTGGGTGATATCAAAAATGTGATCATAAATCTTTAAACAATAGAGAACACTGGAGAGTGAGAACTAACATGAGCACTGGAGTGTAAGATTATGACTAATGATCTTTCTACAGTCTTTTCCAGTCATTTTTGGTTATAAAACTAGGAGCTACTGAGCAAAAGTGTATATACAGTATGTCATATACAGTATGAGAGGTGAAGCTACTCATTATGTTTTATTATAATTTGTCCATTGTCATATTTTTTATTATTGGAACTATAGTCAAAGTTCGTGTAAGTAGACGTGCTAGAGGATCTGCCTACTGAAAATGTAACATTTTATATTAATTCTGATCAAAGGAACGGAATGTATGAAGGAAATGAATGAAAACTAAATGGCTCAAAAAAAAGATTGGACAATTTTGATGAATGAGTTTTAAACAACCAAGTCGCTAAAATGATCTGATCTTCCCATCACTCATAGACGTGTTAGAGGATCTGCTTATTGAAAATGTAACATTTTATATTAACAGATATATATTTAAACATAATAACGTTTATTTCTGATCAAATGAACGAAAATACTAAAAAAAAAAAAGATTCGTTCATTTTGATGAACAAGATTCGAAGAACCAAGTCACTAAAATAACCTGATCTTCCCATCACTAATGTATATACGTTATATGAGGACATGATTAGCTACAGTTGAGTTACATAACCAGGATAATATTCCAGTGACTGAGACCTCCGTTGGTGTGGAGAGGAACTCTCACGTGAGTCTTGTTTTAGGTATTTTAATTGAACTTTTTTTTTATCATTAAATTGCTTATACTCATTGTTTTGTTGCCACAAAAATAGCTAAAAGCTAGAAGATCATTAACAAAGTTAAGAAAGAAGCTCCATGCTTGGGCAAAGCGTGTACTTAATAATATATGTTTGTGCGTCTTGATGCCTTAAGAAACACTAAAATTCCAACCGAATCATCGTGATTCTTTTGAATAGTCAAGCATCCATGTTTTTGGAAAATCCCATTCAGGTAAAAATAAAAAACAAATGGTTCTTGTTTAGCATCTGATTGGATTAATGAGCACTGAGACAAATGAGCAGTCGGGTGTTCTTGGTCCTGCACCTCCCAAAAGCACTGCCAATGTTCTTCTTGCTTCAAATGACCTACAGTAACCTGCAATCATTACATTCAATGGTGTATAAAATCCCTGACCAGTGCTTTAAATGAACCAAACTACAGCAGCATGGGATTTTCTTTTTTTGCCTGGGAAAATGTGAAGAGCGTATTGAGGACTTGGACTTCTGCACTGCTTCTATTGAGTCCCTCTATGGCTGGCAGTGGTGCCAGGATTGGAATAAAAAGCTCCTTCGGCCTTTTGCACGCAGCCTTCGAGAGGCGAAACTCGGTCTATGTTTTTGTTTCGTGAAAAGGCAATATATTTAACTGACAGCACAAGCCAATTTGTATTCTCCCATTAACATGCTTATTATTTTTAAAATCCAGAACTGATTTATACGGACAATCTTATGAGGCTTATTTGACACCATAAAACAGCAGATTTAGTCAAATGAGGAATGAAAGAAGGCTCCGTTTTTTGCGAATGACTTCATGTCACGTTTGATTGCCTGGGCTGTAAATAGAGCCCATGAAGCACTATGTCACTAATCCTGAACAAAATGGAGGTCATTAAACTGTGATTAATCTCCAGGCGGTAATTTTCGCTTAATTCGTCACAGCTGATCTCAGAAACCCTTTTCTCCCAATCAGTGTATTTCTTTTAAATGCCTTGTGTTTACAGATGCCCTGTATGAGAAATGAAAGTTGCAATATAAGTGGCATGACAAGTGCTGGTCATATTCTCGCCTTTCAGTCAAAAACCACATTCGCTTGGGTCATGGTTCTCCATGTATCGTGTCTAAAGCGTTACTTAAATACTGACTGCTGAAATGTAAATATTCAATCGCAAATATTTTTTAAATGCTTCATTGTAGATTACACGTGCGCAGGCTTTATTAGTCTGAAACACAAATGGCACATGGCCAATTAAAACTGAACACCTAATAAAAGTTTTTTGGCATATGTCTGAGGTTTTGCTGACTAAAGCACATCTGCATGCCAAATTTTTATATAAATAAAGACAAAACCATAAAAAAGCTCAACTACTGTCAAGAGGTAGTAAAAATAGCAGCGTAGCACTCCATATATACTCAGTACCCATTAAAGCATAATACTTTATCTGTGGTGGAAGGGTTACTTAAATTAGCAAACGCTGACATGCAATAATAGCTCTAATATTTCTATTATTTCTAAAAATGCCCATTCGAGGCTATTGGCATCATAAATGTTGATACTTTTTGAGTGTAAAACTTAAATCTTTATTTTTGGTTTCATACAAACCGCATGTCCAAATCAGTACAGAAATAAAAAATAAAAAAAAAGTTGACTGTCCACATGGTAATAATCCAGATTATTCACTGCATTCTGGTTCCCATGGAAAGAACAAGTATCATGTGCTTATGTCATTGTCCTGTCCATACTCTCTTTTATTGGTGGGCCATCAGATTCTCAGCTGGCTTAATCACTGACTTTTGTTTTAATATATTTTTGCCTATGAATATCTATTAAATAATTCCCAATTGTCAAAGCTCTTCATTTCAAAGCTTTTCTCTAACTTGCACTGCTTCCTAGAGTGTCTGTTTATGTTAGCGTTTTAATCCTATCATATTTCATTCAATCTCAGCCTTTCTGCCTGGCTAAGGGTGTTGCCCAGCTTTCCCAACCTGTCGAGAACACCGGTTCACCTGCCTGCCCTGCCAGGTACACCCTACAGCCTGTCTGCTTAGCCAAGCTTGCTCCCCAGCCTGTCAGACCTGCTGAGGATGTTGCTCCACTCCTGAGCCCCGCAAAGAATGTTGTTCCACTCCCGAGGCTAGTTCGAGGTCATCAGTCCACCCCAGAGTCCCGCCGAGAAAGCCGCTTCGCCTCAGACCTCCGCCAACGGCACCACTCCGCCTCAGGCCTCCGCCTTGGACCTTGGGTTGTTTGTGCCAGTCCAGTAATTCATCCTGATCCTATTCCTAATCTGTCTGCCTTCGACTTTGGTTTTGTTTAGTGTTCTGCTGGTCAGCAGAATTTTTTTTTCTTGCTTTAGCCCACTTGGTCTGGATCCTTCCAGTCAATCACTCTGACAGAATCATCTGGCCCTTCTTCCAGTCCCTGTACGCATTTCTGGCATTGTCTTTGATAGATGTTTCCTGCATGAGCTTTGACCCTCGCTTTGGATTTTAAATGCACTTGCTGAATTCAACTAAATGGAGCATGCCATGAGTTTGCAAATTTGCATCATGCCTCTACTTTAAACTCCGTACATATAATCATAGAGGTGCATATGAAGGATCTTGTATGAGAACAGTATGGGAATCATTTGCCATTTGCTACTATTACTAGGTGTTTCAATAGATTTTAGAGCTGATACAACTGCACTAATTAGTTTATGGTTTTAGCTTTATTGTGTTTTTCAGCACAGAAATTTGATCCTGAACTCAGGTCTTTATCACTTTCGTCCACTGTCTTCTTTCCCTGACCCCCTTTCTGAAAGATGAAGAGAACACAGTGTAAGGCTCCCATCAGCTCTGCACTTAGCCACTTGTAAAACTCTGTCAGCCGGACATGCCATTTAGACTGGCATGCTAATTGAAACCAGCACGAAGCACCCCCTCATTTGTTTATTTTGTACCCCAACAGAGACCTAAAGCACATATTGTAGTTGGAAGTAATATATATATATATATATATATATATATATTTGAGTGTGAGGGAATAAAAACACTATATTGCCAGAATTATAGTTCTCCTAATAGACTCATTATTTGTTTGAATTCAGCTCAAGTTCAGCTTCAGCTGTCCTTAGAACATCCAAGTAAGCTTTAACTCAGCATTATAGTAATGCAACGAATATTACAAAAGCAAAACAAAACATGTCTGTGCTCAAAGCTACAAGCCAGAGCAAAATCGGTAATAACAGAAATAATATCGATGCCTCAGACGAAATCTCCGAGATCACCACTACATATCCCTTCACTGCAGGTATGTAGCAGTAAAAGAGAAAAGCAGATGCTCTAGAACAGCAGGCTTTGACAGCCTTAATCTTTCTCAGGAGTATGTTATTGCACTCCTGAATAAACCACATCCTGTAGATGTAATGAAAAGAAAATACATTATAAACGTTCCCATTTTCAGGGGTCAGAAGGCTCTGCTTGGCTTTCAAAGGCATGTAAGTGCTCTCCTGCTGGGACGAGTAAGGATTAAGGTAGAGAAGAAAACATTCGGAAAAAGGCTTTGTGTGTGTGTCACAAGCTGTATAAAAATGCACATCAAAATCCTGAACTGAAAATACAAGCAGGGCATGTTTGTAGTCATATATGATTTGTCTTTAAATCCACTTGCCCCGCTCCACTGACATGCAACAAAGCTCCGCCTGTTCATTTATCTTCACTTGTCCAGAGGAATGCACTCTCCCGGATTTCCAAACTGCTGTTGTTAAAACGTCTGGAAGGGGGGAAAATGCTGACTCTGCATCATTAGTGGCATTCCACTTTTTTTTGGCAAGTAAACTAGGATAAGGATTTTATCTTCTGGTTCGATTCCAAGATTTGCATTGAAACTAATAAAATGACATTTTGATAATTAGTATGTTTTATTTGGGTGCTACTTAAGGTTGGGTATTACAGTTTTTCTCCACATCATGTGGTTAACTGGGGAACTTCTAAAAGGAATTTCTCATTGCTTTGAACAAATTGCAAATGCTTTGGTACACAATGGCTTTGGTATTATGTACAATTGTCTGCTGTTTCCGACAATTTTCAGTTGTTTATGTTCATGTTGATAAAAAAAAACTAAAACAAAAACCCAAAACATATCAGCATCACTTCATTGAATAAGTCATTGCATGCAAAAATGTTTAATGTTTAATGTCATAATCTTTGAAGCTCAAATTTCTATTAAAATTTTTATTGTAAATGTGACCAGAATTAAAGAATTGTGCAGATGAACCTTGAATGTCACTAATGAAGGCGAGGGTACGGCATCAGATAAACCAATAATCAATTAATTCTCTAAAACAGGTCAAATGTCAATCTCGTGAACTTGAAACTGGAAAGTGTATGAAGACAGAGCAAAACACAGAACAGCAATTTCTAAAAATGGATGAATAACCAGAAAATGGATGAAGTGTGAATCCTTTCTGTTCTCTACCAATCACTATCCCACAAAATGTTAAATAAGTTATCTTATTTTAATCTTAGCTAGTACATTAATATTTCACCTATTAAATACCTGCTTAGTTATTTAGTAGCTGTTACTAACTTCTTCAACTGGCACATAATTTGTCTTTCTTTTAATAATAAATAAAAAAATAAAAAAATGTCAATGCAAAAAGACTATTTAAAACTAATAAAAAATTAGGTCAAGTTTTTGGACACTTGACCTTAAGATTTCTATGTACTTTTTGAACATCCCATTCCACATTTATTTCCCACATTTATTCCCCATAAATTCCACTATTCTGGGAAGGTATTATTTTAGATTATGGAGTGTACTTGTGGAGATTTGTTCCCATTCAGCCACAAGGGTGTTAGTAAAGTCAGGTACTGATGTAGGTAAGGTGAGGAGGCCTGGGGTGCAGTCAGCGTTCATATTCATCCCAGAGGTGTTTACAAATTTGTGTATCTTGTAATAGAGCAGTTAAAATTGTACAATTATCTCATACTGACCACTGGATGTTAAACATGGCTTTGAGAATTGGAATCGTTGCTCTCCACAAAGATGCCCAGTCTATAAGAAGATCAGTATCACCCTGAAACTGATTTACTGTACAGTCAGGGTCATACAGAGGTTTTCCAAGATGGGTTCCACTGGGAACAGGACTCACAAGGGTCCACCAAAGAACTCGAGTCCTTGTGCTGTGCATCAGGTGCAGATGCTGCTTCAAAAAAGGGATGTATGAGTGCTGCAGCATTGCTTTAGAGGTTGCAGAAACAGAAGGTTTACTCGTCAGTGCTCAGACCATACGCCGCACCCTGCAACAAGTCGGTTTCACTTTATCCACAAAACATCATTTTCACTCTTGAATCTAGCTTCATTTCCATCATGTCAGAAACACACAGAACTGTCAAAGCTGAAGAAACAATGGATATTCTCTCCAGGGCTTATTGCTTAAATACTGTAGCAACCCTCAAACATTTCATGAAAAAATCTCTCTCTCTCTCTCTCTCTCTCTCTCTCTCTTTTTTTTTTTTCTTTCTCTACAGGATCATCTAAAGGTCATATTTTTAAAACCCTGGTTTTAGTAGCAGCAGTTTAATAAATGTTTGGTGCTTCTAGAAAATTTAAGTTGAACTGATGTTGGTAATCAAATGGCTCTGAGAGTCACTTAGCAGGTGGATCATGGATACGATAGCATCCGCCTATGAGTCCTCTGGTCACCTCTTTGGGGTGATAGCAAACATTAACCCGGAGTGTGGCAGCCTCTAAGGCTTTGTCCTCTGGAGATTCCATAACATCTTTTGTCAGGTTTTATAACCTTGACCACAGTGCCACTCCTGGCCCCTTTGTCCTTCGACCTAGCTGTGCTCTCACAAACTAAGCAGGGACTGGTCAGTCTGGCGGTATTGGACTCCCAAAACTTTGTTGACGCAGTATGAGTTCCTGAAAATAACGTCTACAGGTTACGTATGTCACCCTGCTTCCCTGAGGGAACGAGATGCTGCATATCCTGGCCACATTGCCTGGCATCCATGCAGCATTCCATTGTCCTTCAGAAGCTGGCACCGGCTTCACTCCATGTGATTGTAAAGCTTCCTGGTTGTGACGTATCCCCGCTGGTGATGCTGCGCTTTCCATTGGATGGATTACACACATGATTCAGAACAAGGACAACGCGGAAGCATTCTCAAAGCGTTGTTGACGCAGCTTCTCATTTCCTCCGGGAACCAAGGTTACATACGTAACTAATTTCCCATTACACCACTACAAAGCCGAGATACTGATGTTTCTGAATCTGAATTTTTTATGACATTATGAAAGTTATTATAATCAATTATTATTATTATATATAT
>MU556250.1:1003583-1023680 GCA_024362625.1 Silurus asotus
TATATATATATAGATTTAGATATAGATATAGATATAGATATAGATATATTTTTACTACTACTACTACTACTACTACTAATATATTTCTTATCCTTAGTGTAAGTTGCTCCAATATAAACCTGAACATATTAAAGTGATTACAATAATACAATATAACCCTGGATTTGACCTTCAGATGTTCTGATGTGAGATTCAGCAGCTTGGCATGTAGTGAGATCTGCTGCATGGTATAATCATTTTGATGCAAATTTTGAATCGTTTAAAAAAAATTTGACATCCAAGCGATAATCCAAATTGAAAAGCGATTAATTTTCTCATGGTTTGGTTATGGAGAGAGAAAATGAATCCTACAAAGCGCTAAAGGAAACCGGGCTCTGAAGGAAACACAAGCCCATTTCATTTATCCCCTGGGAAAACTGTTTCTGAGAGGCTGAAGCATGGCAGGAAATCCGCACACACTGCCACCGGCTTCCATACTCGCCCTTTCCAGACGTCTGTTTGGCCAGGCCCTATCACCAAGCACACTTGGCCATAAATACTTTCCTAGCATATAACAGCCATGCTGCAATCTCTAAAGAACATCTCTGAATTGCAGACAGATCTTTGCCAGGGTACATACAGTACATACAGTATCAATGGCGAATCTACGTATCTGACCATTTTTGTGTGCTGATTGGCAATTCTATTTTACCAGCCTTCTAGTACCATCCAGTGTCATGCCGAAAGCTGGCAAAGGGATTAATTGTCCTCTAATGTTATCTCAGTGATTAAACCATGCTATGAGTTCCAGACACAGCATGCCCTTTGAAGGAAATACGTCAAAAGCTGCATTTGGCGAGGCAGGCTTTAAAGGGAACATGTCCTCTTTTTAAGTGGCCAACCATTATGCACTCTGTTTGTCTGATGCAAGCTCTCAAACATTCTGATGTAAAAATTATGTAAAATGTTGCATTCCTACCTATGAATTCAGTGTACATGGAGTTAGAGTGTATGAAAAAAATTACAATGAAATGTACAATTCTGGAATTTTTTTATATTTTATTAAATGTTAAATGTTAAAAAGTTAACCCTATTAAGTCAACGTTTTTTGAAGTGGAACCGGCAAATTCTGGCTTAGTCAATTTTTTATGTCGCCGAACCCTAATATCTCAAGCACAAGGGGGGTTGTTATTATTATTATTATTTATTTTTATTTCTGTTTTTATTTTTTTGTATATTCTTCTTTTTTTATATATATTTATTATTATTATTATTTATTTTTATTTCTGTTTTAATTTTTCTTTTTTTTATATATATTTGCATCTATTTTTATTTCTTTGTCTTGCTGCTGTAAATGGAAATTGGAAAATGGAAATTTCCCCACTGTGGGACGAATAAAGGTTTATCTTATCTTATCTTATCTTAAATTTGCCACTTAACGGCGGTTATGTCAGGAATCCACCTGGCGCTACCCCTTCGGCGGCGGCATTCCCCGAAGCACCCTGCTTCTTCTCCCGTGCGGGTGAGCTCGTCGCAGTTATGCTGATCCCACACACCTGACTCTCATTCACTCACTCATCCCATCTCCTACTTAAGCCCCTCACCTCCAAACACTTGCGGTACTTTATTGTTTGTGCATGATCGTATGTGTTGGTTCATGTCGGTTTTTGTAATCGCGTATACGTATCCCGCTACGTACCCTTCTTCTCGGACTCAGCATTCTCTCAACAGCACCCCGGATTACCCCAATCCTGCTGTTTTCCATGTTCACTCTGTCTGCACAACGTTTATCCGTTGCTGCCCAGCGCTGCGATTTCCATACCGCGGATCCGTGGATTCTCTACATGAACTGTCTCTGCTTTCACAGAACTTCGTGGACCGCGCTCCCGGAGCGCACCACTGGATATTACTGCTTCGCTACAAGTATTGGTGGATTATCTCCTGAGTATTCTCAATAAACTTTGTTTGCGTTTACTTCGGCTTCCGCCTCCTTATCCGCATTACAGGTTATCTCGATCCGCATGACCAATCAAACAAATCGCGGAAACGCTGTTGTGTAAAAAAAAAAAAAACTTGCAAAACACGTGCATGCACATTTTCATTTAATAATGCACATCATGTACATAAAGACATTTCAAGCACGATAATATATTGCCACCAAATTGTTTTTCGTTTATCTCCATTATCGGTTATCTCAACACTTTTTGGCGTCCCCTAGGCCGGCGACAGACCAAGTTTGGACACACCTTCTCATTCAAACAGTTTTCTTTATTTAAAAAAATTGTAAAGTCACACTGAAGGCATCAAGGGCTATTTGACCAAGAAGGAGAGTGATGGGGTGCTGCACCAGATGACCTGGCCTCCACAGTCACCGGACCTGAACCCAATTGAGATGGTTTAGGGGTGAGCTGGACCACAGAGTGAAGGCAAAAGGGCCAACAAGTGCCAAGCATCTCTCGGGGAACTCCTTCAAGACTGTTGGAAGACCATTTCAGGTGACTACCTCTTGAAGCTCATCAAGAGAATGCCAAGAGTGTGCAAAGCAGTAATCAAAGCAAAAGGTGGCTACTTTGAAGAACCTAGAATATGACATTTTTCAGTTGTTTCACACTTTTTTGTTATGTATATAATTCCATATGTAATTCCACATGTGTTCATTCATAGTTTTGATGCCTTCAGTGTGAACTTGATGTTTTCCTATTTAATTATTATTTTTTTGGACATATCAACTCTACTGCTTTTTACATTTTCCCCCAAGGTACAATTGGTTTTAGGTACACTTTGACTGAGTAACAGAATGCTGACTTTTGTCTCCTGCATGTAATTTACCAAAATAACATAAATTTATAATTGTGCTATTATAAAAGCAATAAAAATTTATTTAAATAATACATCTCTGTTCATCGTTTTCTCCTTCAATGTTACATTGGTCATGTACTGTATAATGTACATGACTCTACTCTCAGTGGCGCTATGTGGCAAATTATTCCATGCTGGCTGTGTTTCCTGTCATTTCCCTGTTGCTTGAACAGGAAGAGGAGCAAATGAGTAAAACCTTTGCATAGAGGTGGGGGAACGCTAGGAAGCGTCATCTTTCCTTTCCTATGAATGACTTGCCATTTCCCCTCCTTTTCTTGTGCACAGAAGAACACACACTCACACAATGAGAACACTTCTGCCGAGTTCTGATGTCACTCTCTATGCGCAAAGTGGTTAGAGATCTGAAAGGAAATTGGAGGACAGGAAAAAGTCTTGGACTAGTTTGTCCAGTCTGTCTGAAGGGAATCATGGGATAGTTAAGTTACAAGTCGGCATTGGAATTCAAAAATGTTTATTTAAAATTTTTTGTTCTTTGTCTACATACTAGAAAGAACATTTTATGCATTTTTTTAAATATTTCATCGCGATTAATTGCATGATTTTCATGAGTCATCTCGCCAAATTCATTGTAACCTAATCACACATTTTTATCTGATATAAATATACCCTAAATTAATACTTTTTAAGTTTTTAATATAACTAATCTAATCAACATGGGCATGGACCTCTGAAAATAACTCAACATACAGCCATCATGGTCTAAATAGCTGGCAACAAGCTAGCATCACCTTGGCAGTGTGTTTGGGGTTGTTATTATGTTGGAAAATGTCTCCAGGTTACTTATGCCATGGTTCCCAGAGGGAACGAGACACTGCGTCAGAAACACTTTGTGAACGCCTCCGCTTTGTCCACGCTCTGAATCACCTGTATAATTAGTCTAATGGAAAACGTGGCATCACAACCAGGAAGCTTAAAAAGCACATGGAGTAAAACCAGTTCCAGCAAAGAGAAGGAAGCACTGCAGGAATGCACGCAGTGTGGCATAGAGATGCCGAGTCTCGTTCTCTTGGGAAACCATGGTTACATACGTATCCTGGAGACATTCCCCTTCAGGAACTTCAGTTGCATCAGCAAAGCTTTGGGAACAAGAGTCCAACAAGCCAGACAGCTAGCCTGAAGGACAGAGGGGCCAAGAGTGGCACAAAGGTTGAGGCTATGGAACCTGACTAAGGTCAGTGAAGTGGACCAGCCTGCAGTGTTAGAATGCACTTTGACCCCGAAAGGAGTGGGGAGATTTTCAATCTGTCTGCTGAGCATCTGCTTATTCACAGGGAGACCTCCTCTCGGAAGGCCATAGCAATCATACTTCCTCCACAGTTCTTTTCTGTGGACGTATATGTTCAGTGGTCTGGGGCCCCAAGGAAGGATGAGAGAATGCCTGGAGCCCAATAGGTTGTAGGACAACAGAGGGTACTTTAGGAACATACCCTGATCTAGGGTAGAGGAAGGCACTGGCTATGCCTGAAGTATCCTCAGTAAAAGGAGGCACCACAGAAAAGGGCCTGAAGATCCCCTTCTCTCTTGAGGGAGGAGATGGCCAAGAGGAACACAGTCTTAACTGTGAGGAACCTCACAGGTACCTCGGTCAGAGGCTTAGAGGGAGGCTCCAACGGTGCTTCCAAGACAATGGCCAAGTCCCATGCAGACACTCTAGGTCGTACTGGAGGCTGCAGCCTCCGGGTGCCACGGAGAAAGCATGTCACCAACGGGTTTTTACCCAGCGACTGCCCCATGAGGAGGCCGCTTTGGCGAACACGTAAACCTTGAGGGTGGAAGGAGCCAACCCATGGGTGAACTGTTCTTGAAGAAATTCTAGCACTGAACCGATTGGGCAGTTAACTGGATCTAGGCAGTGTTGTTTACACCATAAACCATAAACTACTACCATCTACTAACCATCTACTAAACCATCTACTAACCATAAAGACTGTTTAAGACTGCAGAAAGAACATCACTTATAATCTTATACTCCAGTACTGATGTTAGTTCTCACTCTCCAGTGTTCTGTATTGTTGGAAAATTTATGATCAAACTCTTGATGTCACCCAGATGAGGATGGGTTCTCCTTTTGAGTCTGGTTCCTCTAAAGGTTTCTTCCTCATAACATCAAAGGAAGTTTTTCCTTGCCACAGTCGCCACGGCTTGCTCATCAGGGACAAATTCGCACCATTCACCATCACTGTTGATTTGTGTAAAGCTGCTTTGAGACAATGTCTGTTGTGAAAAGCGCTATACAAATAAACTTGACTTGACTTGACTTGACTTGACACCATGCAGTAAACAGGTGCCACCTTGCGGCATACGACATTCGTGTGGAGGAAGCTCCGGAATAAATAATGGCCTCTACCATCTTGGTGGAGAGACCAGTTAACAGCTGCAGCCTCTCAACTCTCTCCAGATCTCATGGAAAGGCATACAGCAGATGTGAATATGCCTGTACCATTGCATCCAGCCATAGAGGGACTAGGGGTGTTAGGGAAAACCAGAGGGGGCAGTGTGATGTCTCTTTAGTCACAAACAGATCCACCTGAGCTCTGTAAAATTGTTCCCAGATTTGCTTCACCACATAGGGATGGGATCGCTATTCCCTGGGCCTTGGCCTTTGGCATCTGCTCCCTGGTTTAAGCAGCCTGGGAATAAACCAGTCAATGACTGCATTAACA
Organism: Silurus asotus; assembly: GCA_024362625.1. Classification (NCBI taxonomy): domain Eukaryota; kingdom Metazoa; phylum Chordata; class Actinopteri; order Siluriformes; family Siluridae; genus Silurus; species Silurus asotus. The sequence goes on from MU556250.1 coordinate 1,009,106, forward strand.
GCATTGCCTAGCAGGGTGAGCCAAATATGCCTCTCAATAGCCAGGAAGGTGGCCATGGACCATAGTGGTCTCTTTGGTAGCAGGGCCTCAGGGCCTGGTCCGTAGCACAGTGGAGCTCAGGGACCTGTTTACTACCCGATATCTCCCACATCTAGCTCCCGCAGCAGATTGGCCTGATGACCTGGAACACAACCATGGTGTGGAGACAGCCTACATCCTGACCCGCTGAGGCATAGGCTTTTGTTTTTCAGGGGCTTGGTGGGCAGCGCTGAGGCTTTGAGGGATGCTAGCCAGCATCTATTTGATCCAGGGATTTGCCCCATAGACACACTCTCCCAGTCTGACTATATTCGAATATAGTGACATCCTGGGACTGAAGTGGCATAAAAAATAAGGCCTAGTCCATGACCTGGACACCTCAGTGTGCAGGTCTAGGAAGTAAGGCAAACCTTGTTGCAGAGGCAGTGAAGCCATTTGCAGGAACGATAATCTAGCTTACTAGGTAGATCAGCATTTTGCTGATCAGCCAGTCAATCGATTTTGAACTTGGCAATGGCACAGGCCACTACCTCTAAAAGCTCCTGCCTTAGAGTAGTCTCAGGGGTTTGGAGACCTCCACCTTCAGCAAACTGGTTGCAGCCTTTCTTGTGAGCCAGCTCTAGAAGAGACATCCTTCTCGGATGACAACCATATAAACTGACTTGCTGCAGTGTGCAGCGTATGGTCTGAGCACTGACAAGCGGACCTTCCGCTTTTGCAACCTCTAAAACAATGCTGGCAGCACTCATGCGTCTGTTATTTTAAATAGCTTCTGCACCTGACACCGAGCACGAGGTCTCAACTTCTTCAATTGACCCTTGCGAGGCATGTTCCGAGTGGAACCCATCTTGGAAAACCTCTGTATGGCTCTGTACTGTAACTCAGTTTCAGGGTGATACCAATCTTCTTATACCCTCGGCATCTTTGTTGAGAGCAACAATTTGAATTCTCAAATCCTCAGACATTTCTTTGCCTTTAGGTGCCATGTTGAACATCCAGTGGTCAGTGTACATAAAGCACAAAATTTGAACTGTTCTAATTAATGGTACACAAATTTGTATGCTCCTGTCAAGCAGACAAAAACATGAACATGATGAATAGAACATGTGGCTGTGAATGGTTGCACAACATACAGCTGTTATCATTTATGGTGTACTCACTTTTGTTGGCAGGTATTTTAACAATAAAAACTGTATGTTGAGTTCATTTTAGAGGACATTTCAATATATGTACATATATGGAAATGTAAACACAAATCCAGAAGAATATGCTTCACAAAGGTGGGAATAAAAGATCTTGAGCGGCTCAATAATAATGATATAACTAGGTTAACAACTACGTTTTAGCTAAGGTGTAGGTAAACTTCTGAAATTAAATAGATTTACTTTAAACAGGAATAAAGTTTTCTGTGATGAAGATGGCTATAATGATTTTATTTTTGCCTATTTTTGCATGTTTGCTGCATAACCACAAGAATTTTCATTGAGTGCATGTGGAGAGATCGATTAATTTAATAAAAGATGATAATGTTTGTTTTGTTGCTTGTTTGTGTGTGTTTTGCTTTATTCCCAAAAGACCTCATATTTTCCTCTGAAATCATAATAAAATTACTGTTTGATGAGGAGATTTTCTATTTTTTTTGCCCTGTGAGGGAAATAAGTTTTTGTAAAAGAATGTGTGTATACAGTATACCCTGTATATAATCTATCTATTTGTCTTTCTGTCTGTTTGTCTTGGGAAAATGTAGCTCAGTGAATAAGATGTTTGATTTCTATTCAGTAGGTCACAAGTTAAAGATTTCAGCACCACCGAACTGCCACTGATGTGTCCTTGAGCCAGGCGCTTAACTCTCAACTGGCCACTGTAAAAAAAGATAAGTGAGATTTCTTTTGGATAAATCAATTGAAAATACACTAGCATTGGATATCTAAGCGGCAATGGAATAAAGTGTATAAAGTTAGTTTTGGGGATTTATTCATTTATTGGCATCAAAACACATTCAGTAGGTTGATGGGAATGTATTTTGAACATATTGCATACATTTTACCAGCCAATAGATGGAAATCATTTTATACAATCAATTGGTTTTTACTGTCATTTCAACCATATACCATTACTAAAGTAAACAATGAAATTAAACAACCTTCCTCCAGGACCAATGTGTTACATTGAACAACATAAATTCACACTAGACAACACAGATAAAGTGCTAACAATCCAACACTGTACAATATGACAATATCAGAGACAATAACAGTGCAGCGCAGACAGAGCTCAATATAAAACGAATAGTGAAAATAATGTCCACATAGTAATAAATTTAGTACATTAAAACTTTGGGTAATGTAGCAACAATTTTTAGTGCAAAGCATTGCAGTAAATGTGCTAAGGTTTAGAAATAGAGTCATAAATCACTGAGATGATTGTGTTTAATAGGGTTGAAATCAAAGCTCTATCGTATAAGATCTTCCACTCCAAACCATGTGAAACATATCTTTATGGAGTTTGCTTGTGCACAGAGGCATTGTCATGCTGGAACAGGTTTGTGGCACCTAGTTCAATGGAATGAAAAATGTCATACTACTGCATTCAAAGACACCCTGTACAATTGTGTGCCTTTAACTTTGTGGTAACGGTTTGGGGAAAAAACACATTGGGACACCTGGAAAAGTCAGGTGTCCCAATACTTTTATTCATATAATGTATGTATGACCAGTAAATGCAGTTTTGCTCTTGAGTCCTTACATGCAAATCTCAACTCTAAATATGGCCCATAATATAATAACTGAGCTATTAAAAAGCTCTCATATACATTATAATACAAATACTAAGTAAAAGGTATTGTGTGCGAGTGTAAGGCGACATCTGAACATATTGTTATGACAGATTGCCACCACTTAGCACTCTTTTCCCAGGATGACTTTCCATATCATTTACTTCCAGTAGCAGTTTAAATATTTACGCTTTGATGTCACTTCACACCTGCTGATCCGACTGTTTAACAGCGAGGCATAAAAAGAAACACTCTGCAGTGGTATGTTAAATGTCATGGGTGAGCAAATTAATTACCCAAAGACTCTTTGTATCAAACCGATCATCCATTTCTAGGGTGAGAGACAAATAAGCAACAGGTATTCTGGGCACACTGGTCATGTTTCCTTGAACCAGATTCTTGGAATAAACTAAAATTTTGCAAGTGCAAGTTGTGGATTTCCTAAAAATGAAAACTGCATTTGTCCTAATCAGATTCAGACAGGATCTAAGGAGCTTTGGCACACTGACGAGAAGAAACTTCTTTTCTAAAATGGAAAGACACATTTAACAAAGTTAAGTGTTTTGACAAATTGGTTTTAATCTTACTTGTGGTAAATATTTGCCGCGTGTTTGGCAAGATGGCCGAAGAGCCGTGTATGTAGAGCAGGAGGAGGCTGGGAAACGAGGATACTATACTGTACATCTCCTGCTCCCTTTCGATCATCACCTCTTCAGGAGTTCAGGAACGTCATTTGGACGTGTTCCATTCAACGCTGAACAAAGAATGGCAGTAGTGGGCATTAGTAGACTCTTCTCTCAACTAAACACATGCTGAAGAACTTGGCCATGGCATTATTGACATGGTTTCTCTAAGAGCAGGCAAAAGACCTGATGTCCTTATAAGCTCATGTGCACTGCTATTCATCTGCACTTATCTTCATATTTAATCAGGACGTTCTTTTTGGTTTACAGGTACGGCAAATGAACGATGTCCAAATTTACACAAGAACATTTTGAGATTCCATTAAAGCCCTTAAAATAGGGGCAATTTAATTAAAGGACAAAATGCCAAGTATGCCCAGTTCTTTCAAACAGTGGCATCTGGTGACTTGATCAAATTTGTGTAAATTTTTAGAAATTTTAAGGGTTAATTTAATTTAAAGTGCTTGAAGCTTGTAACACTTTCTTGATTATACTCCCAGGGCCTATTTGCTGAAAGCTGTTAAAGTTGATCCGACACTATCATAAAAGATTGTTAAAGTGAGAACTACAGCTGCCTCTGTGATCCAAGTGTGAAATTCAACAGTTGCTTGAACGTTCGTGTTTTTGGACGACGCCTCCACCTTTGAAAACCCCACTGAAAATGAACAGAATCTGTCGGCACGTCAGGTCCTATTTTCATTATTGTGAAAAAACCCATAGAACTAGAACCAAGTCGTGCTCACCAGAATCCCTTTAAGTATTTCATTGCTAACAGGCAGAGCTCACCTCTGCATGCTTGTATGGTCAGCAGATGTTTGGCGTTCTTCAGCTAGTCTACCGCTACAAGCAAATCAGTTTTTTTCTATGTTTTTCTTTTATGTGATAGTCAACGTGTGATTAAAACAAATATAATTTTGTTACCGTGCACATTTATTTCATAAGTGCACTCTTCTTGTTTGTATCTTATTGATCTGCCCCAGCTGTTTTATGGGGTCCTCGGGTAATAAAGTTTCCCATTTTTTTAACATATAGGCGTAATTAAAGACATTGAAACTCGCCGTGGTGCTAATTAGAGCAAAGTGACTTCTGTTCATGTATTTAATGCTGTCACACAAATCTGGGTTGAATTGCGTAATTTAACTGCACTTTCTATACGCATGTGTAGCTTTAAATGTCTATTAAAAAAACCCTTGTTTATTTGTGCTCTTATTATGTAGATTCTAAAGCATTCTCTTTTTTCTTTTCTTTTTTTTTTTGTTGCCTGGTGAAAAGTTTAGTCGGGAAAAAGACTGAGAGATTGTGTGTATTAGAAACTGGGTTGTGCTGGAAAACCTGAGTGTGCATGATGGAAGAATTGGGCTTACAGCCTGAGAACCTGAGTGTGAAGGTGGTACATTCAGTATGTAGAGGTACTGTATGTGTATAGAATGGTGTTTACTGATGATCCTGAGCCTTTTATCTGGTGTGTACTGGAAGACCTGTATATGTAATGAAAAACATGAGAATATAGGTCAGGGAGTACTTGAGAACCAAATGTAGAGCCTGAAGACTTGTATCACTGTGGGGTGATGTCACAACCAGGAAGCTATAAAAAGCGCATGCAGTGAAACTGACACTAGCTTCTGCAAATAGGAAGGGAAGCACGAAGGGAAGCTGGGAGTGGCTTTAAGGTCAAGGTCGTAGAACTTAACAAAGGTCAGCGGGGTGGACCAGCCCACAGTGTTGCAGTGGGTCTCCAGCGGACCAGGCCGTAGAGACCGACACACTCCGTGGAGTGAGCCTTGACCCTGAAAGGTGCGGGAAGACCCTACAATGAATAATGGTATGCTTCGCCCCCAAAAGCGAACCTCAGGAACGTCCTGTGAACAGGAAGAATAGATATGTGGAAGTATCATGACAAACCAGTCCTCGAACCTGATCTGAGACACAACCTGCTTGAGAGTGAGCATCCTGAACCTGAGCCTCTTAAGTAAGTGGTTCAAGGAGTGTAGATCTAGAATCGGACCCAACCCCCCATCCTTCTTCTGAAGCACGAAGTACTGGCTGTAGAAGCCGGACTCTCTGAGTAAAGGAGGGACCACCTCGATAGCCTCGTTCCTTAGAAGAATGCATACTTCCTGTTCCAAAACCAGAGCCTGCTTGGGCTTAAGCAAACGGAGAGGAGAGGACCCGAACTAAATCATGTAGCCCTTCTCTACTGTGTGCAGGACACGTCTGGCAGGCTAAACTGAACCTTCACCATCAACAACTAATTGAAAATGTGCCCTCACATGGCTTCATCACGTGAACATTACAGTAGCATTACTTTGCTTTACCAGGGTAATAAAAAGCAAGTCCTCTTAACCTTATTGACATTATTGGCTGCAGTAAAAATGACCAGGAAAGAACAAAATTCCTTGAAATGCTTATAAGCTGAACACTTTAGCTGTATGGACAAAGGTTTGTGGACACCTGACCATAGAATTGATGTGCTTTCTAAGCATTCCATTCCACTTTTTTTTTTTTTTCACAAATACCTACAAGGAACTGAGTAAACATTATATCACCATTGATGGAATTCAAGGCATTAGCTTTGGCATTGTGGCCCAAAAACTGACACATAACATTCGACTGTAAGGACAGGCCTGCCTTCTAGAATTCCATTAACTCTCAACATGGAGCCAACCTATTGATACTTATTGACCTGGGGTTGGAAAATGGTGATTTGTTTGCATTTTGAAGAGTGCAGGCTGAAATCTCAACCACGATGCTAAGAGAAAGAGATTTCTGACAGTGCTACCGGAACTTTACAAACTTTTCACAATCTAATAACAAACAGAATTAACTAGGCTTATATACATTTTTTATAACACATAGATATAGAACTCCTACATCCAATTGGGATGCTGAATGTATGAGGAAATCACATTTAGCTAGCAATATTTTAGACATATGTAAGCACATTTGTTTACTGAATTCTTCCATAATCTTAATCTTTACAGCAAGACAGCCAGGACAGGGTAAAAAAATTAAATAAAACAAACAACAGAAAAGCAAAAAAAAAACGAACCCAGGAGTGAAAGTGTTATCATTTCCCATTGATTCTAGTCAACCAGATGTGAGCTCATGTATGCAAAAGAAGGCAGATAGAGCTGTTCTCTAGATGTACAGGTGCCCTGTGATACAGCATAAGCACAAAAGATGCAAAGCCTTGACATGTCTGAGTAAATCCTCACACATCGAAAATTCTATTAATAGTCCATTTTTCAAGAAAAAAAAATACACATTTTCAGCAGAACAACATTTCTTTTTTTTCCTTTTTTTTTGTCAGTATTCTGCCACAGAGAGAAGCCACACTGTAAGCTTTTTCCCTCCAGACCACCACACACACCACACATTTCAAATTTATTATCACTGGCTTTATCAGCTTAGCTCTTTATTTTCATTGGGTCTGTCCTTACTACTGACTACAAATTAAATTTGCCATGTTACGACTGATTATCTGAGTGGCTATAAACATTTCATGACACTAGTGGCTCTAAAACGGATGAGCTCAGAGCAGGTTAATCTTGTCCACATAACTGATTATGATTTCTTAAAGATATGTTATAGAAAGTCTTATGGCTGCAAAGATAAGATTGAAAAATATATCATCCACTCTTCTGGGAAGATTTTCCACTAGATTTCAGTGTGCTTGTTGAGATTTTTGCTCATTGAGTCACAAGGGTACTGTCTCTCTTACCGTCATGTCAGTGTTCCAATTAATCCCAAAGGCGATTAATAGGGTTGACGTCAGAGCTCTATAACAGACTACTCACGATCTTCCACTTCAACCCATATAAAGCATATCTTCATGGTGCACTAAGCCCCTGCGTTGTCAAGCTGGGACAGGTTTGGGTCTCCTAGTTCAAGTGCAGGGAAATTATAATGCTCCCACATCCAAAAGCATCCTATGCAAGTGTGTGCCTTTAACTGTTGTTGTGACAGTTTGGAGAAGAAACTTTATTCTATGGCCGGAAAAGTCAGGTGTCCTGAAACTTTTAACTATACATCACCTTAGAACTCAGGGATTTGTCTCTATAATGTTATCCCTGTATATATACTTACATTAGTTTTTGGTCTGTCTACTATGTCCTACTGTCCTCCTTTACAAATTTCACAAACATCTAGAGCACCTGGAATGTCTGGAGTGGTAGCTCTGTGGTTAAGATGTTTGATTGGAAGGTTAAAGGAAGTTTAAGTCATCACCAACCTGCTCAGTTGTCTAAAAAATGTGATAATTTAAAGACTTTTGGATGACAATTTATCCAGAGCAACTTATAACTGAGCAAATGACCGTTAAGGGCCTTGCTCAAGGGCCCAGCAGTGGCAGCTTGGTAGTGCTGGGATTTGAACTTGTGACCTTTCATTTAAAAGTCCAATGCGTATTACCAATTCTAATCAAATCTGAAGATCAATGTACAAAATCAATCCTTTTTTTTTTGTTCATTTTCTTTCCATTCCATTCCTTTACTTGTTGCTGACTTTGTGAAGGGAATTAATAATTATGGCCTGTTCAATGGCCTGTTGTTCATTTGCTTTAATAGGTGTGAACATTTGCAAAGTTTTTTGTGGTAGACAATTTCTTTTCCACTCCGCAAACCAATAGAGGAAAAGGAACTTCTAGTAAGCCATTTAAAAATCCAAATTACTTTTAATAGTAACTGTAGAAAAATCGCGTGACATAACCGAAAAAGGTTCCCAAGGTGTTATTACATAAAATAACTAGTTTTTCAGAGGTAGCCTTATCTAAAGAGGATAGGCATAAACAATGTGAGGTCTTGTGCTTTGGTCTTTGCTACCATGTTATTACCAATAGAAGGGTAATAAGGAGAAAACTGCAGTGTTTTTTTTTTTTCATCATTGGAAACAAACATTAATTTGAAATGTGTTTGTCATCAAACCAAGTCCCGCTGGAGCCCCTGTGATGACTGTTGTCTACCAGAGAACTTTAATAATAGGGTAATTCAGTCATATGGTCACTAAAACTATGTTCACATGGAGGTCGTTCAAATCCTTAATGTGTTATTATTGCACAGCAATTAGTGGTAGTTACGTTATTTTTATGCGAACGGTCATCAGTCATGTCTTTTCTTCCTCTTCTTTTTCTTCTTCTTTTCATTTCTTTTCTTAATTTGTTGCTTACTTTGATTCTTTTACATGAAATCTATAAGTAAAGAATGAAGAACTGAGACTTGCCATTCATAGCCATTGTGTTCTAGTGATCCGTTTCTGCTGCTATTATGCAATTTGCATATTTTTCACAGTTTATGGCAAATGTTAACAGAAAATTTCACAGAAAGGGTTCTAACTTTATTCTTCATCTTCGCATTATTTCTTACAACCTAAGCCATACAAATTGGTATGGGATTTGCAACAACGTGACATCACAATGGCAAATTAAGTGTCTGTCAGAGCCAACTTGTGGGAGAAGTAAATAATCCCTACGCTTTGTCTTCAAATCCAACAAATTAATTTCCTCAGGAAGTCCCCTTAGTATTTACGCTTCAATATTAGATTGGCCACACAGACTCTGCAATTGTGCCTGATAATTTTTTTATTTAATTTTGTAGATCCACCACAAAGCCCATCATTAGGCCTGAATGATCCAGATTTAATGCAAGTAATAACATTTGAAGATGTATTTTAAGCTTGCTGGATTAAAGACTGTGTGCTACTGGTGTAAAAAGCCCTAGAAAGAACATATGCCACAACCCTTTATTGCCATTGGTCACGTTCAAGTCTCTGTTGAAGAGTTTTTACCCGCATTTTCATCTGAAAGTTTTCAAGACATTCAAAGTTCCTTTTGAAATGTTTAGTGAGCCATTACATCTTTCTGACTAGAAAGTTTGCAAAAATAAAAAAGGGTCGTGAAGATCTACAGTGTTTACACATTAGTAGTTCATGTCAACTAGTCATGAATTGATTCATAAAAGTTCATAGATTTTTCATGTAACAGCATTTCAAAGATACATCAACCTTTTAATACATTTTGAGCTACATTTAATGGTGTGGAACATCTGTGAAACAAGTAGTTTCTGTTTCAATAGCAATTTAATTCAATTCAGTTCAATTCAATTCAATGTAATTCTATTTTATTTTTAGAGCATTTTTAATAATGGAAAAATCCACAAAGCAGTTTTACAGAAAAAACAAAAACATTAAAAATATGATTTCTAAATTCATGAATTTGTCCCTATAAGCAAATAGCACACTCCTGGCATCCTCTTGAGCGCTTCTTTATCAGATTCATGAGGTAGACACCTGCAATGATGTTTAATTCACAGGTGTGCCATGTCAAAATTTTATGTGTGACATTTTTTGCCTATGTAATGTGCTTTAGATCGTCAGCTCTCTTGTACAGAGAAAAGAATCTGTACGGAGTCAGTACCCCGTTATTGCTACTACAACTGCTATACAAATCAAATTATGGCAAGAAAAACTTGTTAAATTAAAGAGAACAATGGTCCAGCAAATCTTTAACGAATGCAGGTCAGTAAATACAAAAAATCTTAAAAAACTTTCAATGTTCCATCCATCAAACGCTATGATGAAACAGTCTCTGAGGACTGTCCCAGGAAAGGAAGACCAAGAGCTAATTTCTGCTACAGAGAAGTTTATTTGAATTACCATCCTCAGAACCTGGCGATTTACATAAATGCTTCTCAGAGTTCAGGACTTCATGGTTAAATTGCAGCCATGAAAACATTACTTTGGAAGAGCAACAAGCATATGAGAGTTGCTTGAGCCAACAAAAAACATTACATTTGTAAAAAACTTTCCTTTGGTCTAATTAGTCCAAATTTGAGATGTTTGGTTCTAACATCCATGTCTTTGTTAGAGTTACATTCTGTTCCTTAGTGTGTGATCTCCACTGTGAAGCATGGAGGAGGAGGTGTGATGGTGTGGGGGTGCTTTGCTTTACTGGACATTGTTGGTGATTTAGTCAAATTTGTGGGCACAATTAACCAGCTCGGCTTTTACATGTAGTCCTATTTGGTTTGCACTTTAGTAGGACCATCATTTGTTTTCCAACAGGACAAGGACCTCAAACACAAGTTATGTTAGAGCTATTTATCCAAGAAGGAGAGTGGTAAAGTCCTGCAACAGATAAGCTCCACAAACCACTCCAGACCTAAATCCAGTTGATATGGTTTGGGATAATTTGGACTGGAGAGTGAAAGAAATGCATCAAACAAGCACTCAATACCTCTGGGAACTCCTAAAGTTTGTTGGATAAACCATTCCAGGTGACTACCTCATGAGGCTGACTGAGAGAATGGCAAAAGTGTGCAAAGCTGCCATCAAAGTGAAAGGTGGCTGTGAGGAATCCAAAATTTCAAATAGTTAATAATAAATAATAACTAGTTCATAGTTATAAAAACTTCAGTATTAATGTACAATGCTGAAAATAATGCGAACGAAGACAAACCACTGAAGGAGAAGGTTTGTCCAAACGTTTGACTCGTACTGTACATAGTCCTCACTCACTTGATTATAGACTGCACCTATTTCCTGCTTTACCCTCAATCATCTTTGTGTACACAAACTTTACCCACATTTTTGGTGCATCCATTGTGTCTAGTTTGAACCTTTTGTCTGTGTTCTTGACCTACATCACTCTGTCTGATCTTTTGACCCTCTTGATTTTTACACAAAACCAGCACTCACAGTACTCACATCCATCTACCCCTGCTTTCGTGACAAAAGGAATTCTGCCTCTTATTTTACTGAAAAACATTCACCATCCTGAATACTTGTAGAGTCTGAAAAAGATGGAAAGTTACAGCTTTACCAGAAGACACACATTGAATAATACTTACTAGAAAATCTTTCTTTCAGTGAATAGACATGATATTTAAATCTGTTCAATGCCTTTATACCCTACTATATATTCAGGATGTGCATCTCCACAATTGAGGCCGATACGCATCTCGATGCATAGCCAAAGATACGATACTTAAAAAATACATATGGAGCAGCTAATGATTGTAATGCGATGCAATAAGATTCTATTACTATGTAGTGTGATCTGATTTTGATTCAATACAATACAATGCGATGGAAAAAATACAATGGTATACAATTCAATATGGTACAGATGATGTCATAGAAAAGCTGATGTCATAGAAAATGATCAACACCTTTTGACCAATCAGATTCGCAAATTCCACATCGTTATTCTAAAACTACTGTGAAATATTGATAATGTCGAATTGATCTAGTAATTTATAGAAGAAAAGGTTCAGGGACTGTACAAATGCATGGTTTACGCTATTAATACGACACTACCTGATTTAATATCGATTTAACGGTGTATTCGTTTCTAAAAACCGAAAATATTCCCCTTCAGGTTTGCAGGTATTTGCCCTAAAAAAAAAATTCGTAGCATTTGGAATAAGGTTTGTATGAATCACAGAGCTGGATTTCTCCTCTGAACAGGGGATTAGAGGAAAAAATGCGCAGGCATTCCAAAGATGGTGCTGTGGAAACGCTGGAGCCAGCCGTTGTAATGGGTCAGTTACTTCTGGACAGGTGATGAGCTCAAGGAGAAGAAAGTAAAGAGCGAGAATAAGAGAGAGAGAGAGAAAGGACTCGGTCGTCACAATGCCTGTACATTTCAGATTTACCATAAGAATGTTCCATCCTGCTGTGCGGCTCGTATTAAACATCAGGCTTTCATTTCAAAAAGCCAGGTTTGATCTGACAGCTGTGCTTACCCTTCTCCACGGGACTTTAAAACACACTTCGCACCACAGCTGAGGAAAAAAGAAAAAAAGGAAGAAAAAAAAACTGCATATTCCGGAAGAATAGAGAATGCAGGACCCTCCATGGGCATTTAATCACTTTTGTGGCAACACGATCCACCTTTTGATCTTTTTCTTCCTGCTTAGACATGAGGGCAGTGAGATTAAAGCTGGCTCACGTGTGATATGGAGCAAAAAAAAGTAAATAAACAAAGGACCGTACTGAAGTGTGAGTTATGCAGAGATATTTGGAAGAGTTGTAAAACCGTGACCTCTTTGGCCTTTTGTTCTCAGGACTGAGGCAGTGCCTCCTACTAAGGTGAGTACTTGGAGATAATAGCGATAGGATCAAACAGAGGGAGCGGTTTGATGGAAAAAAAATCTCCCTATGACAGGCAGAACAATGCTGGGAAGTCCAACAAAGTCGTCCCTGACCGAGTTCTCTTACAGCTCTTCACAAGGAAGCAAATTAGCGCTCAGTCGTCTTGCCAGAGGGGGGGCTTCTCATAAGTGTGAGATTCATATCTTATTGTTGGGACTGAGTCACTTTGTGCTGATGAATCAGTTTTACTGGAATGCACTGGAATCTTGACACTACATTTTGTTTTTATTTCAGGGATATCAGTGTGTTTCTGACACAATATCATCTTTTTTATGTTCAGGTATTGCGTGACATGTTAATATATATATATTAAACTGTTTCCAGAACCTCAGACCTACTGAGAAGTGGCTTCTGTCTAACGACTCTATTATACAGGCCTGATTGGTGGAGTGTTGCATTGATGGTTATTCTTCTGGAAGCTTATTCTTCTTTTGGCCGGGCGGCTTTGCTCTAGGAAGAATCTAGGTGGTTACTTAAAACCATTAATGCTGCACAAATATTTCAGTACCCCTATCCAGACCTCTCTACAATCCTGTATAGGAGGTCTACAGGCAATTCCTTGGACTTCATGGCTTGGTTTGTGCTCTGACATCCATTGTGGGACCTCATATAGACAGGTGTGTGCCTTTCCAAATCATGTCCAATCAACTGAATTTACCACAGGTAGACTTCAATCAAGTTGTAGAAACATCTCAAGGATGATCAGTGGAAACAGGATGCACCTCAGTCATGGCAAAGGTTGAGAAAAAACTTTATTTAATCCATTTTGGAATAAAAGCTGTAACATAAAAAATGTGGGAAAAGTGAAGCATTGTATTTGACTTGTTTTTAATTGTTAATTAATAAATTATTTGTCCATTTACTTGTGTGTATATTATATAAAATACATATATATTTTAATAATTATTATTAATTTATAATTTAAAAACTCTAGAGCTCATATAAAGATTTATTTAATATTATTGCACAATTAGTTAACAATAATAAATTATAAACTTCACTATTACTGCATCATGTAATGATACAAAGTAACTACTACATTAATATTTACCTATTAATGAAAATAAATCCATAATATTCAATTTATGCCCTGAATCTCAAACTGAATCTGTATATTATGTATTGGTTAATTGGCATATGCTAATTTGTGCTCTTTTGTGTTTTGGTTGATTGATAGAACAAATGTTAATATTAGTAAGATTGTTGTTGTAGTAAGATGTGAAAGGTTTAAGGTGATTCTATACATGTAATAATTATGTGAATGTGAATGGAAATGCAGACATCCTTGATGATCCATGATGTGACATGGTGCAGTGGCTGATGGGAAGTGTACTCCCCAAGCATAATTCCAACAAACTATCTGTAAATGATTATTGCCTTGGCAAAACCACATAAATCCAAAGTGTAATGAATTTATGAAGTTAATTCACTATATCTTTTAAATGAAGTGAAATTTGCAATGACTTGAGTGTTTGATAGCAAAGACTTGCATCGTGCACTTCTGTGAATTTTAGGTGTCATTGTTCTGGAGCGGTCTGTACCATTGCATGAATGACACTAGAGCAGAAAGCCTGGGAACTTCAGCCCAGCTTTGTTCTCTTCCATTGTTCCTTTAACGGGATGTCCTTTAGCAAAAGTACAGAGAGGCCGAGCAACTGACGCATTCTATTATAGCTTACAAGACACAGATGATCGACAAGAACAAGGAAAGAGAGAGAGAGAGAGAGAGAGAGAGAGAGAGAGAGAGAGAGAGAGAGAGACTATTAGAGAAAGACAGGATAGATAGATAGATAGATAGATAGATAGATAGATAGATAGATAGATAGATAGATAGATAGAGTGAAAGGGGTAGAGACAGATAAAAGAAACATTGAAAAAAGAGAGTGAGAGACAGACAGATGGAGAGAGGGGCAGAAAGATATATATATATATA
>MU556250.1:1024046-1086167 GCA_024362625.1 Silurus asotus
ATATATTTATTCATTTCTTTTCTTTTCTTTTTATTTCTTTCTTTTTTTTCTTTTTTTTTTACCTCTAACCAGCCAAAATTACCAACAATGTGATGGGTTCTGGATTTTTTTTTTCATACCAAAAAATACCTGAAGCATTTTCAGAATTAAAGTCCGTTAGAGGCAGCACATTTCACCAACTGGGATTTCTAGAGCTGCTGCTAATAGAAAGTGAATGAACACCTTCTAAACACATTTTAGATTTCAGCCACATCCTGGTATAGCATTTCTCCCATTTCTCCAGTAAAAACCTTCAAATGGCAATTCCATTTCTGTGAGAATTCTATTTATTTTAACTTATGCACAGATAAGTTCAGTAAAAGGTCTGGATGAATTTGACATCCATGACAAAGCAAAAAATTAACAGAACATGTTCTTTTTTAATATATATATGTATAACTAGCTAGTTAAGCATCCAGGAGCGCACATGCTGAGTCAGAGTGTCACTGATGTTCTCCACCCAGGCGTCAATGCAGACAGTGGAACAGAAGTGGAGACGTCTGGAGCTGGCCACACATTACTCAGGCTGCATTTGGCTGTTGAGTTCTCCAAAGGCGTGTTATTTCTGGGCTATTTAGAAACTGCCAAAAAGGTCTGACTATAGCTGGGGGAAAAAAAATGTTCATTTTTCACCTATTTCGACTGGAATCTGTGCTTTCAGCGAGGCTTTTTTGGTATTCTCACGTTGCAAAACATAACACTGACGTACAGGAAGTCACACCAGAGATGCTCAGATCACTGAGTGCGCATTGTTCCAAAAACTGTTCATTAGGTTGCGTGTGTTGAAACGTTTTTTTTTTTTCTCAAACAAACTGGTGAACAGAAAAGCAGTGTGAAGATTTTATCAGATTGCAACCATTATATTTGTGAAAAAGTTCAATTGTACAGAAGCATTTGGGGCCTTTTGAGTGTGAGTGAAATTGCTGGATGAAGCAGTTATTCAAAAAGTCTAGAAAAACAGCCAAAAAAAGGAAAATTACACAAATCTAGTGTTGACCAAAATGTGTTTTTCTTTTGCCAAGAACATACAGTCTACAGCCAAAATTTTTCCGAACACTTGATATGTGTTTCTTCCCTACAATTTTGCCACAATTTTGGAAACATAGACTTGTATTAAATGTCTTTGTATGCTGTACCATTATAATTTTGCTTTAATGCATTTACATTTACGGCATTTGGTAAACATAACGGCATTTGCTGGGCTCTTATCCAGAGCACAGCAGTGGCAGCTTGGTGGTTCTGGGATTTGAACTCATGACCTTCTGATCCAAATCCAATGTCTTAAACACCGAGCTTCAACTTTAACGGGAACTAGAAGACCCAAACCTGTTCCAGCATGAAGCTCCCTACATCAGTACCTGACTTTACTAACACCCTTGTGGTTGAATGAGCACTAATCTTCACAAACACACTCCCAAAATCTAGTAGAACATCTTCCCAGAGGAGTGGAGCTGAGTATACCAGCAAATGGGGACAAAATGTGGAATGGGGTTTTTCAAAAAGCAAATGCAAATCACAAGGTCACAGGTTTAAAAATTGTCAATATAGTGTATATGAAATGCTTTCATTCGAATTTATATCAAGAATTGAATCCGATATGATCAATTTCCAAAGCTTAAACCATCAAGATGATCTAAGGTCATGTGACGGGGCAAAACCACTAAGTGTGTGTCGGCAGCAAGAGTTTAGTTTGTGAAGAAATTATGCTTTTCAACAGTCACAGCTATTTATAATCAGGGACTGGAAGTGTGGGGAATCTGTGAAGGCAATTACAACAGGAAGTGACCCATGTCCGTGTTTACAACTCTCAGAGCAAGGCAGAGAGAAGTACATTGTGCAACAAAACGAGACAAAACAACAACCCTAGACGCCCCCATTCCCCAACCCCCGAACAACAAATGTGTAAAATCTCTACATTCCAGCTCCCATGAAATGATGGAGGAGGGGCCAGGATGTAGGATTCACAGTTTTTGTAATATAATGTATTCCTAAAAAAAAAAAAAAAAAAAAAAAACAGCACTGCCAAATCTTCATTAGGA
Organism: Silurus asotus; assembly: GCA_024362625.1. Taxonomy (NCBI): domain Eukaryota; kingdom Metazoa; phylum Chordata; class Actinopteri; order Siluriformes; family Siluridae; genus Silurus; species Silurus asotus. Next base: position 1,026,125 of record MU556250.1, read on the forward strand.
AAGCATCTGCTTTTGATCACCGTTGCCAGGACAGCGTCCCCTGTGCCATGCTTATGTAATGTGGTTCATAGTGGGTGGTTTCATACTTGTGAATGCGATCGATGGTTACCAGTAAAACATTTGATTTATAATTAGCTAAATATTTACAAATTATATGTCATTACATGGCAAAAAGTCAAGGCCAGCTTCTGATTCAGCTTTGATCAGGGTGACACTTAATCACTTTAGCCTTGGCTGTAGGCAAGAAACCTGCCATTAGCGTGCAATTAGTGCGATGGTTTACAAACCTGCCGTCAGAATCGAAGCATCAGCGTTGACTCATGGAGTAATCGAAAGTGTGATCGGAGAAAGTTCATGGGCCATAAAGATTGTGCAGAACTCTTCAGACACTTTCTAATTTGAGCATGGCTATAAAACCAAAGGGTCAAACAAACAGTAACACCACTGAGCAAAAGGAAGAACTTTCCAAGCTGTTAAACAGAAACAGATGGAATAAGGAGTCCAACAAAGGAACATATAATTACTAAAATGGCTGCATGAAAAACAACAGCTCAGACTGGACATGATGCAAAAATGAGAGTTAATATATATATATATATATATATATAATGTGTGTGTATATGTGTGTGTGTATGTGTGTGTGTATGTGTGTGTGTGTGTGTGTGTGTGTGTGTGTGTGTGTGTGTGTGTGTGTGTAAAAAAAATATTGCTATGTCTTCCAGCCATATGTGCATGCATTAGATTTCCCTTCATTTGGAAAAAAACCCAAACCCGTTCCAGCTTCATGAAGATATGAAAGATCTCCCATATTGGAATTGAAACGCTGACTGCACCTCAGACCTCCTCATCTCACCTACATCAGTACCTGACTTTACTAACACCCTTGTGGCTGAATGAGCACAAATCTTCCTATAATTACAGAACAGTGGAAGTTATTATAACAGAAAATAGGGACTAAATGTGGAATAGGATGTTAGATGTTAGAAAAATAATAATATACATAATTAAACATTTTTATTCCAATCAGACCTAATATTTAATTACATTTAAATAAAAATAATGGATTATAATAAATCTTCCCATAATTACAGAAAAGTGGAAGTTATTATAACAGAAAATAGGGACTTAATGTGGAATGGGATGTTAGATGTTAGAAAAATAATAATATACATAATTAAACATTTTTATTCCAATCAGACCTAATATTTAATTACATTTAAATAAAAATAATGGATTATAATGACACAAAAAACATTTTCTATTTAACCCATTTATGAATGGCGTCCCCTACAGGGGACAGACATGTAACTCCCTCATAAAAAAAAAAGTTATTGGCATGATTTTTCATGTTTAAAAGTAGAAACTAACATAAAACAATTAAATTGTATTTTGTGATTTTGGGTTTGGTAGACTGACTGCTGATTTTCAAGCAAAGCACTCAGTTTTTAATAGTTAGAATTTCCATGCTTTCCAAGCAAAATATGCCTTTTCTCATATTGATTTTCACAGTACGTTTCCTGTACTCACTGCACAGTTTATTGGCACAGCAGCCAATAACGGTGCGGCCAAAGATCTAAATGACTGATCTCGCTTAACAAAGTTGTTTCCTCCATTACTGTTTTGTACCCTCAGTGAACCTCTTACTTGAATTGTCACCATCAATCACGGCAGTAAGAATAATCCTTACGGCGAGCTGATGAAAGGATGGTCTCTTTAGCTGCTTGCATTTGAGCACAACTGAATCATTCAGTGACAATAAAATGTACCCGGCCTCTTAAAGAAGGCAAATTCAAAGCACATGGGCTTTAAACGTGAAAAGAATAAATAAAATAATAGCAGGGGCTTTGCGCAGTCCACTGTATTATAAGATGAAATTATGGTGAACCGATACAAACACTGAAAATAGCACTGCTGATGTGGTGTAGTTGATCTTCCTGTGAAAGGAACCAGAAGGATTAGGAGGCGGACATTACTGGTCAAATCATCGAGCCAAAGCCTCAGAGAGAAAGAAAGAGAGAGAGAGGAGAAAAAAGAACCTCAAAGCAAACCAAAGAAGAGAACGCAGTGATCAGCTTTTGTTCCGTGCAAATCCATCTAATTCTCTCCAGAGGTAGAAAGTATTTAAGTAATTGTGCTTTGTTACTTTATATTATATAGAGAGTACATTTTAATTCAATTTATTCAATAAGAATGGAATAAAGCACTTAGATGCATGCTGTTGTAGGAAAATTAGCGGCAGTGTGGTCCTGAGTCCTGAGCCATGAGCAACTGCTGGGAAATAATTGTAATAATATGAATATTTGTATCACAAAGTTCTGAAATATTAGTAGTGCAAACTGTCTTTGTGAGAAAATATCTGACCTCTAGAATTACTAAACGGAACAATTTTTAAATTTTTTTTGATCAAATCTGACTTTGAACACTTTGGATCCGAAAATCCGTATTCCAGCCACACCAAGCAGCCAATCCTGGGCCCCTGAGTGTGGCCCCATAGATGCTCAGTTGTATAATTAGAAAAATATAGAGAAATATTTTAGAAAAAGTCACTCTGGATAATGGGGTCTGCCAAATAACAAAAATGTAGATGTAGGCGACTTTTGAACTATTAGCATATAAGTGGTTAAAAGCTCACTGTTCAGATTTGTATATGAACATTTTCTCCTTAAAGTTGACGTGTTAGAAGCGGGAAACATTTGAGCGAGTTTGACGAAGGCCCAGTCAGAACATCTCCAAAACTGCAGTTCTTGTGGGCTATTTCCGGTCTGCAATGGTCAGTATCTAACAAAAGTGGTCCAAGGAAGGAACAGTGGTGAACTGGCGACAGGGTCATGGGCGGCCGAGGCTCAGTGATGCACCTGGGGAGCGAAGGCTGGTGAGTGTGGTCCGATTCCAACAGCTTCTGTAGATCAAACTGCTGAAGAGGTTGCTGTTAATGCTATGTGGTTGAAATTATGTCTGATCGATATATATATAATGTATATTTAATATCTGATCTATACTCAGTACCTCAAAACACAATTCTAGAAATGTATGTAAATGTATATACATTAATGAAGGCAGAATGAATAAGACCTAGAAAAAGGTATAAGGCAAGTAACGCGGTAGTGCAAATGATAAGGGACAAAGACTGAAATTAATATTGTACCATTAATATAGTACCATTTTGTACACCATCCCTACTGTACCCTAAGCAGTCCATTACTTGACTTAATAAACCCTTTTTTGTCAAATTAATATAAATTTCGGATCAGTAAATCGCTTGCAGATTCTAATGCATTCTATGTGCAAAAGATTTTCCTCACTAGGAGGTCAGCAGATGGTTTTGCAGCGTGTGTACCTTGTAACTTTATCGGCTGTACCTTACACAAATACCGTTATTTCCCAGGGTGATAAAAGTAAAGGAAATATTTTCCCATCCTCTATCTCAGCCTTATACTCTTCCATAGCTGTTCCTGCGTGCTGAAGGGAATCAAAACAGCGAACTGATACAGAACGTGAGAAGGCATCGCTCTTCCATAGATCAACATTTAGTCGTTTTGGGAAGTCGACATGTGGCCTGAACAAACTGGTGTCCATTTTTCTTTTTCTTTCCACTCGTATTCATTTCGGAAAAAAAAAAAAAAAAAGTATCAGTCAACTCATCTTTTAAGAATGTGGCATGAACGTGGATTGATTGAGCAGTAAGTCACTGGTGTTACCAGACTTTTGTAATAACAGTCATATATCTGTATAAACACGATAACGCACATCCTGCAGGCATTATGTCACCAAACAGAGCACTGGATCTGACCTCATAGAGCTTTATCAGTGCAAAAACACTTTGGAAATGTAAGAAGTGTGTGTTAAGCGTGCTCTCGGATTTCGTTGTTGTTTATTCACCATGTTCTCTTTATGATCAGAACTGTGTGCTTTCAATAGTCTAATGTTCATATATAATGGAATACAAGTTTATAGCAGAGGGGAAAAGGGGTGTTTTTGTTGTATGTTTTTGCATGCACACACACACAGACACACACACACACATACACACAAACGCACATAGGTACACACACTCACACACACACACACACACACACACACATAAGCACACACACGTATACATGTACACACAAATTCGCACACATACAAATGCAAATGTGCGCACACAAATGCACATAGATACACATGAAAATAAGCACACGTATACATGCGCACACACATGCATATGCACACAAACACACACATGCACACGCACACACAGAGATGTACATGTGGGGACACAAATCGACATACTGTACACACGCATGCACATTAAACACCGTTGCCCCCATCCGATTAACCCTGCACCATGGTGTAATAGTCACATTAATGCCCTCAAGAGAGCAGTTCGTAATCTGGATACAAAATGGAGACCAAACAATCCCAGGTTACTTTTCAGTACAGTGGTAAGATTCACAACAAATCAGATATCAAAAAAATATATATCATCACAAAGTAGTGAAGACTTTATGAATTTCTTTATTGAAACAAAATTAAGTACCAGAAATACAATTGTGGAGGTCCAACCTCTAACAGCAACTCTTGATTTAATCTCACCTAAAGATCCATAATTACATAAATTTACAAGTAATTGATAGGAAGAAGTGTATGATCTGATTACCATCTAAACCAACAACATTTCTGTTAGATCCCATTCCAACTAAATAACTAAAAGAAGTGTAACATACAGCTGGTGAGCCTCTTCTGAATATTATTAACGCCTAACTATCTTTACGTCATGTCTAAACCGCTTAAGTTGGCAGTTAAGCGCCTGATTAAGAAACCAAACTTGAATCCAAATAAACTTTCAAAAACCAGACCTATTTCAAATCTTCAAAGATTTTAGGTTAGATTGTGTCCTACGAGACAGGTGATCCACTGTGGTGACCTCTAATGGGAGCAGCCGAAAGAATAAGAAGGAGAAGTCCAGAATGCTTTTTCTCACTTCTGTACGTCGCCCTGGACAAGGGTGTCTGCTAAATGCCACAAATGTAAATGTAAATGAATGCAGCAGCCAGAGTTCTCACAAGGTCAAGAAAATATGACCATATAATCCCAATCATTTTATCATCCCTACACTGGCTACCTGTTAAGTTTCAAATGGACTACAAACTACTGCTACTTGCTTACAAGGCCTTAAATGGTTTGGCTCCTATGTATTTTTCCAGTCTTCTAACATGCTACAATCCATCACACTCAAAACTCTGGACTTCTAGTAGTTCCTATAATAGCAAAGTCCACTAAAGGTGGTAGAACATTCTCACATTTAGCTTCTAAACATTGGAATAGTTTCCCTGACAGTGTTCAGGGCTCAGACACACTCTCCCAGTTTAAGTGCAGATTAAAACATAACTTTTTTAGCAAGTCCTACACATAACACACATCACATATCATAGCTTCGGGTTTCAGTACATCTGATCACATGCACATTATCAACTTGTGCTTGTTAATATTATGAACAGCAGCTACGATAATTCCTCTCAATAGCTTCTCTTTATCTACCTATCCCGAGATTGCGCCATTTTCAGTCGCGTCCCACCTCATGAAGATTTTAGACCTTTAAAGAGTGGATGCCGACCCCGCCAACATCTCAAACCATCTAGAGATGTACCAGCGCCATTTGGATTCCACTTCATGATGCTCTGTAGCTCCTGGTTCCACAACGTCAACTGACTGCAGAAAACTGTAGAAAGTATGTTACTCTTAATCTCACACACTCCGATGCTCATGTTAGTTCTCACTCTCTGGTGTTTTGTATTGTTTATAATGATTTATAATTACACTCTTGATGTCACTCAAATGATGATAGGTTTCCCTTTTGAGTCTGGTTCCTCTCAATGTTTCTTCCTCATAACATCTAAGGGAGTTTTTCCTTGCCAGAGTTGCCTCAGGCTGATTATTGGGGAAAATTACACATAATTCACTTAAATTAAAATGTTTTGTTCTATAATTCCTACATTCTGTAAAGCTGCTTTGAGACTATGTCCATTGTGAAAAGTGCTATAGAAATAAACTTGAACTTGATCGCACATGGACACACAAACACATTTACACAAACATGGACACACACATATACTGTACATGTGCACACACACACCCACACATGTATACATATCCACACATATGCATATCCACACAAATACACACACACATGCACATAGACACACACACATGCACATAGACGCACACACATGTGCACACAGACACACAAACACACACACACACACACACACACATATAGATGCAGATGTGCACACTCAAATGAAAATACACACACTTTCACACGCACACACAAACATGGACACACAAGCACACACACAATTCATCTATAATCCAATAATAATAATATTAATAATGCAATCGTTTTGGTGAGATTTTCCATGTTATGTAACAACAAGAACAAACTCGATGCTGCGAATCCGATAAATTCGCCGAATGCGATAAATTGAGGAAACCTAATTCAATTATCATTCTGTCAGCGCAGAAAAACTCATTCTGCATCCAACATTGGCTTGCAACACACCACCCTGGGTGACACGTGAACAGGAAATCAACGTGACTAATGCGATACCGAATTAAGACCACTGTCGCGGCCAACTTGCGTTCCCACTAACAAAAACAAACAAACAAACTAACTTTTTATCCATTTATAGCTGCAGTCCAGTTCATCGGCCTTGCTTACTTATGCTTATTTTTGCTTACGCTTTATGGTTATCACAAATGAACTATGAATTTATACAAACAATTGATTGTTACAAATAATTGATACTGGAGACCCTTTCTATAATTTTCATTAGTCTCTAAAGAGAAAGAGGGAGAAAGAGAAAGAGAGAGAAAAAGAGAGAAAGAGAGAGAGAGAGCGGGAGAGATAGAGAGGGAAAGAGAGAGGGAAAGAGAGTGCTTGTGTAACCTCTGGCCACTGTTTAAACGTGGGGGAAGTGGTCTTTAGGTCATGAGTTTAAGTCCCAGCACCACCCGTGAGCAAGGACCTTAACCCTCCATTGCTCAGTTCTATAGAATGTAAGTCACTGGAAAAAGGGCATCTGCTAAATGCTATAAATGCATAGTCATCAGATAATGCATTGATGCAGGGAGGTGGTAGCTTATTAGTTAAAGCTCTGGGTTACTGATCAGAAGGTGGTGGTTTAAGCCCTGGTATTGCCAAGCTGCCACTTTTGGAGCCCTTGAGCAAGGCTCGTAACTCTCTGTGCCCCAGGGGGGCTGTTACATAGCTGACCTGTGCTCTTACCCCAGCTTCCTAATGTCACTGGGATATGGGAAGAAAAAAAATTCACTGTGCTGTAATGCAAATCTGACAAGTATGAAAGCAACTTTCCTAAATTGACGGATCCACCACTTCATTCCTCTCAAAGGTAAATTTGCAATTAAGGGTTGTAATAGATATGCTTTTTTAGCTCCATATCTCTGCAAAGGTTTCAGCCCAAAGATCTTCAGGGCCGTCCCAGACACACACTCAGTATCATGGCAGTGTGTGTTTATTCTCTGCTGGTTAAATAGTGAAGCAGTGCTGACGTGTGTGACAGGGGTGTGTAAAAGCATGTGGTGTGAGTGTGGCTGCTTCAGCCACGTGGTTCAGACCAGCGTGCGTGTGTGTGTGTCTGAATGTGCTCTCATACATACATGTGCACCTCTTCACCTCTTTGTGTACAAGAACTTATACAAAACTGGCAAGAAACGACTAGTTTTTAACAGCTTTTCACATCTTCTCCCACATTTTCTACAAGCACTTTTTATGTTCTTTGGTCGCTCTGTTGTGGGAAACAGAATAACATCGCACTAGGCTCCGAGCGTGTGAGCGACGGCGGAGGAAATCGAATAGGAACAGTTGTTTACAGTTTACCATGCGTCCAGGCCGAGGCCAGGGTTTCAAACCTGGCTCACGGTTTCGTTCCATATTTGGTGTCTTTTAACAAGCTCAGAGGAGCAATTAACATGTTTGTTTAGCCGCTTGAGATTTTAACTACAAGAGACCAGAAGGTTTAATAACGAAAATGTTTTCCTGTTGTAAAGCCCCGCGTTAAGGCCTCCTTCAGATCAATTGTTTTTCTATTCAATTCGCATTCGTTTATTGCGACTGCCACTAGCTTCATTTGGTGATTTATTCCTAATGGTTATGATAGTGTGGACGTGTTTTAGAAGACGGGCAGAGATGTTTGGAGTGTGTGTGGCTGAAAGACCATGTCAGCACGAGCAATTTCATGACTAACTTTCTGCAGAGCAAGCAAATGGAAAACACGTTTCAATGGAAAAAACTTCCACACACACACATACAAAGAAAGAAAAAAGGGAAAGCAAAAAAAGAAAAGAAAATAGCCTTTGGAGAACAGTGGAGGTGACAGCAGGGTTCATCCTCCAGGCTGATGGAGCTGTCACGTATCCGTAAAACATGGGTGAGAATCAGGAGACTCTTTGCCATGGAATTCACATGTGGCCTGTTATTATGGCCAGTGAGAAATGTCACGTCTGTGTCAGTAGCGAGTGAGCATGTGCATGGCTCTGGAATCTGAAGGAGACACTGGAGTCACGTCACGTCCCAGCGTCTTAGTGTTAGGCCTTGGGAGAGTGAGGACGTCACTTGGGGGAATGTAACAAGTCCAAACTTATGAGCTCTTGGCAAGTCACTGCTAACACAATTAAAGAGCTGATGTGGATTTGACTAGATTTTCTACTGGATGTTGAAAGGCTGCTAGTGGTATCTCCCTTGCATTTAGCAGATACCTTGTGCATTGTAGTCAACTCTCATTTATTTATCTAGGAATGCTATTAAACTTGAATCAGCACAAGTTTTTTGTCTTAACATCCCCTTTAAGTGCTTAAGAAATAGGGCCTTCTTTGAAGACAGTCCATGACTCAGCATTTCAGAAAACGGTGGAATTTCACTTCACCACCTGGGTGCCAGGTCAGACAAGAGTCTTGATTCATGGCTCCTTTGTATCTCGAGGTATAATGAAGCCAAGTTATCCTTGAAGGAAAGTTTTCCTTGCTAAGTCTCTTAAAGTCTATTTTCTTGACTTGAGATTTGAAGGGTTTGTACACTGTTCTCTACAACAACCCTTTGAACCCATTGAACTTTAGGGGGTTGTCAAAAACCCTAGAACAAAACACATTACCTTTTTTTTAAAAAAATGCTTCAAATTAACTTTAATTTAAAATGTTTTGCCATCCATTAGCCATCAAAGTGTGTATTAGAGATAAGAAGCTTTGAATTCATATCCAAGAACCCATTGTCTCTCACACAATCCTTCTCCAGCTTCTACCAGACATGTTATACAATGGTTGACAATGACCTGTAACCTCTGACAAGTAGAAAGGTCAGTACAGAAACCTGTTACAAGGTGAGAAGTGTTATTTGCACAAGGGTTTGAGAAAAAATGATTGATTATGACAAGAAATCCTAGATTGAACAAGACTGAACTGCTCCAGAGTTAAGTAAATGCTATTTATGATCATGGCCACACACAAATAGACATCTGTTAAAAAGCAATTATGTTTGCTTTCCGAAGAAACCATTTAAGTGGGCACAGGCAGTCCCTGAGTTATGATGGAGATGTGTTCCGACAGTGGCAGGCCGTGCATTTGGTACCTGGGCCTTCAGTGGGAATTTGCCTGACTTAATTGACTTCTTAATACCATCACTTTTACATTGTGATCATAGAAACCATCAATACTATACAAACACGCAATATAAGAACGTGTGGCATTACAGAGAGAGAGGCATTTCACATATAGAGGATGAATACCATTTAAGCAGAAAACCCATTTAAGATTCTAATTCTCTGCAACTGTGCACCTACATCACCTGGAGCAGTTCAGAATACATTATTGTCTAATAACATGACAAAAACATAAAAATGTCAATAAAATACAACCTACTCACCAGAGATGCAGACTCATAATCCGCACCGCTCCTCAGAGGCTGTAATCCAGTGGTACCGCTCGTATTCATGGATTCAATGGATTTTTAAGTATATCCGAGACCAAACCAATTTCTCTTCGTCTGTAGGCATAAAAAAGTCTAACTCAGATGTATTCATGTGTGCAGAGCGCTACAGATGTGTTTTGCCAGTCGAACTTGGCTGCAACAGTTTCCCTCTGAACAACCAATCAGAGGACGGAAAAATGCTGACGCTATTCTGGGCCAGCTAGCTGCCCTGTGAGGAGAATATAAAATCTGATTGGTTAAAGAAACAGACCTGTTGCTAATATTCTATATGGTCAAAGAGCCAGCAGTACTGACTTTGCAGGCCCTGGGCAGATTAGATTGGACAGATTAGATTGAGGACATTAAGGCTGAAATCTGATTGGACAAAAAAATCTAACATCCACATACACGTACTGGAAGCAGTGCAGCTAAGAGAAACAGTACAAAATAAAGAAAATAAACTGTTAGGGATAAATTAATACAATTTCATGAAAGAAGTATTAGAATTTAGGTTGTAAATGTAGGTCAGTGCTTTTGATAGTGTTTAGGCCAGTAGAAAACAGTTCGCCACTGTATTTCAATGACCCCATCATAATTTAAATAAATTTTTTATTTTAAGTCGAGACATTGCCTGCAATACCCAGGAGTCTTAAAAAATGGTGATCAGTATGGGGTAGTTTACTGTAATCATTTAAGAAAGTTACAACACACAATTAAGCAAAGCAGAGCAATTAACAGTAGCGTAATGTATAAACTATACAGTATATATGTATGCAGTAGTGCGTTTTACCCTAAAAAAAGACAAAGAGAGACAAGAGCTAAAATTGGGCTTTTGAAACACTATATAGACAGAAAAAATACTGATGTTTAAAAAAATGTATCTGGTCATATCGTCATCATAAGAGCAAAAAATCTTAAGTCGAACCATTGTAATTATTGTTAGTATCTGTATTAGTGATAAAATATTGGGAATTCAAGTTTTGGCTCTTCCAACCTGCCAAAGTTGTGTGCTTGCACAAGAGTTTAAAATGACTGACCTTGACATTCAAGTTCCAAATAGCACCGAATTAGAAAACTAAAACTGATTTTAGAGCACTCTTGATGTGCCCAATGAGTGAAAAAAAAGGTGGTGAATTCCAATCGGGGAACTGCCACCCTCCCAAAATACATGCACCAAAAGTGGCAGACAATAGCTGACAATGACCTCTGACAACTTTATGATTATCAAAGTTGTGTCTAAAATGTGAAAAGAAATCTGTATTGTTGACACCATTTTTTGTGGCTGTGGTGTTGAACATAGTTGCAGCTTCATCAGCTTTTCACTTCATAGACGGCTGTGCTGCTTTTCCTGTTGATCCCGTGTCAGTGTCCTAACCCCCTGCTTCCCACGTTGACACAAATACGCACATGCTTTTGTGACATCCTGTGCGGAAGCCGGGAACAATAATGCACATGTACATGGACTCTGTGAAACTTTCGGAACGCCACGTTGCGCTCCAGAGGATACATCGTACGCCTTTTGAACACCTCATTCCCATCATTGAGGGCTCATCATCAACGCAGCTATTTCTAGGGGTGTAAATGGCAAAGCTTAAACAAATGTTTCCAACAGGAACAGGAACAAACACACTCAAGCAATGTGTTACAAACCATGTGAACCAAACGGGGGAAAAAAACACCTTGAAATGCTATAATTACAAATGTCTTGCCACTAGTGGCACGTTTTTTAAGTGCCTTTCAACGTCTTGGTTTGCACTTGGTGTGTTGGTGTTCACAGGTTTCGGCCACATCCAACAAAACTTAACTATGTGACGGTTGGGTTGCAGTTGCGAAAAAATAAAAAAATAATTGTTAGATAATAGTGTCGAAGCCGAAGCTCTCGTGCTTTGGGAAACGTCAGACCTCCTCTCGAGCAATTAACAGTTAAAGACTTGCCAACCAAAACAAAGCTTAGGCCTTATTTGTTTACAGCAGTCTCTTTCTTTCTTAGGAGCGTCTCATTGGTACTTGGCTAATCTCGAGCTTGAATCTTCACTCTGTAATGTACCATAAGCGTCTGGTATGCAATACTGTAATTCAGGGAAACCCTTGAAAACATCATGCAGCATATATTAAACTACAGATCTACTGGAAACCTCTCCAGCTCTCAGCTATTTGCTAAGTACTTCCTGTAGGCCATAGTATTAAGCCATTCTCATGATTCTTGTCACCATATCCATGTAATTGCTGAAAATTTTGTAAAATATTGCATTATATTTCGGGTTTTTACAGCTACATTATTTAATATTTCAGACTGAGAATTGTTCAGTTTTTTTTAGAAAAATGCATCCTGTGATATTTTAAAATTTGTTTTAATTCTATGATAAATACTGCACCAGTATTAAACTCACTGACTCATAACACTATTGACATGACTACTTTTGTCCCCAATCTCCATAATGATTCCATATGAAATGTGGAATGTCTAAAACATAAACGACCCTAATGACCCTTAATGGACCCTTAACCATTGATATAGTGAGTCCAAAGGCGACAGGAAGTTTTCCATCTATGTGCTTCCTCTGTCCTTTGACATTGTCAAGTTTCCAAACATCTTCCAAATAACGTACAGTAACAGCATTTCTAAATTGGGTCACTAGTCTTATGGGAATTAAGAGTTTATCTGACGTGGTGGGAATATTAATCTTCAGAAAGGATATGAGGGAATAAGAGGATTCGAAAGGGAAATGTTGAACAACAGTTGTTTGTTTGCTAGCAGTGCTAGGACAAGCCAGACACCCAAGACAGACAACAGGATGTGTTGGATGATATACACAAATGCTTTTACATCTACAAAAGGAGGAGGTTGTTGGATCTCCTACTTAAAAATCCTGAAACAACCTTGCCTCACATGGTCAACAGCGTTTTGGAAAAAAGCTTCACTTTCTCTGTTTCTCGGCATAGCATATATACACGCTTGCCTGAGTTCTTGGTATCCTTCTCTTGTAAACACAGGAAAAATAAGGCTTTGAGTCTTAGTTCAAAGTCAGAGGCTCTGGAAACTCGGTGGATGAACGCTTTCAATTCCGCAGCCCTTACCCAGGCCCTTTGGCACGGACAATAAAAAGAACCTGTTGCAGCTTTGAGTCGAACTGCATAATAGAAAAAATCTGTCTAAAAAAAAGGGTGCCAACCTTTTTCTGCTGAAACATGACGAATAATAATAATAATGATTATAATAATAAGACCTCCCTTTAATCCCTGGCTTCGAGTGCAAGTGCACAGAAAACCCTTGTTTGTGCTGTTCCTCTGCACCATGTATTAACATGGATTAGCTGAAAAACACAGAAAAGCAACTGACTTCTCCCAAGAATGTCCCCGTCCTCTATGGCATTTCCCTACGATATACGTGTTATCCGTATTTCTTTAAGTAGTAGTCAAGTTTACAAAGGAGCTTTTTGTGGTCAGAAAGACTCGGTGTGCCTCCGTAAGGATGCCAAGTGTCTATTATGAGGCAGAAGAGTTATAGTCAATAAGTTTTAAAAGAGAAATAAAGGTCCTTCTCTCCCTCCTCCTGTTCTCCAAAACTCGAAAACGCTCAGTGTCTGCCGCACTCTTTTCTTTATAAGGAGCCTCGACTCCTCTGTAATGAAAAACTTCAGCTTGACTGAGACATCCATTGTGTTAAACGTATCAATCTCTGCTTTGTAACCTATATCCCTCGCTTAGTAATGTAAACACAGAGCTGTTTTTTTGTAACGCTAATTCGTTTAGTTACCCCTTTAGCTTTTGGGGGGGTGGGGGGGGTGGGATCTGAACTGTATTTTATTTGGCAGGTGAATTAGTAGAGCTTCAAACAGAATCCAAGAGTTTTTTTTTAGACAGCAATGGTTTAAAAAAGGTCTAAAGTAATTTTGCATGATTTCTTTCATTCTTGTGTTCTCCCTTTCCCACACACATACACTCAGTGGGATGATGACAGGCTCACCAAGCCTTTCTGTGTCAACTATAGGCTCTAAGCAACCACTTCCAGGCAGGCTGGTCCATCCCCTGAACCCCCTACCCCATCCCACCCCCACATTCTGCCCCCTTGGTTCTGAACAAACACTACTCAATGCCCAATTAGGAAAGCAGCTTTATTACTGGATTCTTCCGAACCAGTAGAGAATGAAAGGCTTGTTTCTCATTTCTGAGGATTTTATTTAATGCTGTTAGAATAAATTCATTTTCTATATCTATATAGTATATGACAAAAAAAAGAAAAACTTTTCACTTTTCACATGTACATTAAAGCACAGTTAAATTCTTGATAGGACGCTGGGGTCAGAGCACAGAGTCAGACATGATATAGCGCCCCTGGAGCTCTGAGGGTTAAGGGCCTTGCTTAAGGGACTTGGCAGCTTGGGAATGCTGGAGCTTGACCAGGAAAAGACTAAAGGGATAAATTGAGATCTTTTTGCGTGTCACATGTACATTACATCACAGTGAAATTTGCTCTTCTTATAGCAAATCCAAGCAATAGAAAAAATTGAAAACGGGGGAGGCCTTGCTTAAGGGCCAAAGAGCGACAGCTTGGCGATATCAGGGTTGACTACTGAGCTACTAAAGTTTGGAGCCATTGCACAACACCCACTACCTCAACCCATTTAAATTTTTTTAAAGACATAAATATATTGGCAGAATATTTGCAAAACATGATCAGCTGCACTTTTTATTAGTTAGATGCCCCCAATGAAAATGGCTTAGGCCTTAAAAAAAAGTGGTCAGGTGAACGGCCCTCACACCACAGAATATTCAGGCTGTTCAAGTGGCCATCATAAAATGTCTTCTCTGCTCCATTTCACAACATGCATCATCTTTGTGTTGAGATGTTGCTTCAAAATGACTCACCCATGTTATAGTCACTTAAGCAGATGGGACACAATCATGACGTCCTAGCTAGTAATGATGCCGAAACAGTGTATATGTTTCTAAACACGCACAGAACTCTGGGCCTCTGTTGTTCTCTGGCAAAACGAAAATTCGCAGGACCTGTAGGTCAACGCAACACAACAACATTTTGATTTGACATGCCATGAATGCCATGAGGCCTAGTTTATCTCACTGCATCACTAGGGATTGCTATTGTTCTCGAGCACTCATCCCGAGTGTTTTTTTTTCCACATCACATGAACACTGTCCCAATTATCTGTCGGCGGGATTACAAATATATGATCCGAACGCATTCACAAATACGCTCCAGCTGCTTCTTTTTCGCTACCGACTGTCGCACGAGCCAAAGGCAGTTAAATAAATACTGGTGAACGAGCAAGATGCAATTTGTTTGTGAAAATTTGTAAAGAGGAACCATGTGAATCGGCTTTACTGTGTGTCTCAGACGTCTGAGGAATAATTGAAAAGTGTAGCGATTTCAAACATAATTACAAGTTACAAGCATTCACTTGGAAAGGCATTGGGGCAAACACAAAATGGCAAAATCTAAAGCTTTTAATAGTGTTAATCACAAATCTTTGGTCAGAAAATGAGCAAGAATGAAAGAAATAGATAAAATGCATAACAAAGGCAGTACATTTAAATAATAACAAGAGATAAAGGAAAGACAAAATATTGAATAGATATTTTCCCTTTAAATTCTTTAAATATTTGACCAGAATGAAGTGTAAATGTTGTTCAGTTTATTATTGACGATCTCCAGACAGTTAGGGAAGAAATTTTGGAACTAAGAAAGTGTTGATGTGACCAAACATTTCAATCATTATTATGATGTGACTATGCTTTATAAAAACTATAGAAAGTGCTTTTCCTTGTTTCCAAAATTTCCAAATATTCCCAATATTATTTTCATTGCTGCAAAAGTAAATGAGCAAATGCTGGGAGAGGAGAGTCTTAGAAGTACATTTGTCTTATTCTTTTTTTTTCCCTTCACCTTTTTAATTTAAAATGTGCATTTAATTACAACAGGAGTGTTCTACCCTGTGTTTTAGTATTTCTACCATATTTTTCTTATGAGGCTAATTTTAAACTGATGGCCGATATAGCCGAGTCATCTAACAACTGTCAATAAGGCAAGAAATACGACGTGTCAGAATATAATGTCAGGAGATGGCTTAGCAATGCTAATAGCCAAAAAATGCTAAAAGGATCCACTTTGAAGAAAATGACCGGTAAGTGTGTCAGAACGTAGCTGAGGGGCCACCCATAACCAGAGCCGTCATCCAGTTAACGGCACTGGAAATCGTGAAACAGCTTTAATGTTTTCTTAAGTATGCTTATAGTGATTTTGTTTAGTCAGTCAGTCAGTCAAGTTTATTTCTATAGCGCTTTTCACAACAGACATTGTCTCAAAGCAGCTTTACAGAAATCAACAGTCAAGGTGAATGGTGTGTGTTTATCCCTGATGATTAAGAAGGAAAAACTCCCTTAGATGTAATAAAGAAGGAAACCTTGAGATGAACCAGACTCAAAAGGGAACCTATCCTCATTTGGGTGACATCAAGAGTTTTATCATAAATCTTTCAACAATACAAAACACTGGAGAGTGAGAACTACCATGATTACTGGAGTATAAGATTATAAGTAGTGTTCTTTCTACAGTCTTATACAGTCTTTATGGTTATAAAACTAGGAGCTACTGAGCTCAACATTTGTGATCATCACAGATCCAACACCAGCTTCTCCATGCCAGAACCTTTAAACACTCTAGGAGGTCCAATGTCAAAAATCCACACATGTAGTTGGATACAATTGGCACTGGTACGTCTTTAGATGGTACCGGATGTTTCCGAGTTCGGCATCTACTTCTTCAAAGGTCCATAAACTTCATGAGGTTTATTGCACTACTGTTAATTGTGTCAAGTCAAGTCAAGTCAAGAATAATGCAATCAAGCCTGTTATTTTTCTTAAAGAATATTGACTAATAATAAAATAAGAGACTTGACTTGACTTGACTATTAATAAATTATTATTAGGCTACATGTTTTTTCACAATGAAATGAACAGCCTAGGCTAATTGTTATCCCAATTTATTACCCACACTGTCTATACTGTCTCATATTGTCTGTATAATCTTGTATTGTCTTGTATAGTCTGTTTTTGTCTTGTCTTGTCTGTTTTGTCATGTATAGGTTTTATTTATGTCTGTACTTTTGAAAGTCACAAACAGCTGGAACCAAATTCCTTGTGTGTGTCAACACACTTGGCCAATAAACCTGATTCTGATTCTAATTCTAATTCTGATTAAATACAGATGGACTGCAGGTTATAGATAAAACACAAGAGTTGGTCTTTTAAAAAGCATTTTTTCAAACAGTACACTTATAATCAGGATGGTTTTATAAACAATAAGCGAATTATGGTTTTCTTTTATTATTAATTTAAATACTTATTTATGTATTTTACTGTAAAATCAGCAAAATCCAAACCAAATGCCATTTTGAAAACATGCTCTAATTTTCTAAAATATAAAATGTACAGTAAAAGAATTGGAATGATTCTAGTATGTTCCTCAATGTTATTCCTATTATTAGATTAGATTAGATTAGATTAGATTAGATTAGATTAGATTAGATTGGATTGCAAGGTACATGTACAGAGCCAATTAAATGCAGTTAGCATCTAACCAGTAAATAAATAGCGTAGCAGGTCCATATATACTGGTATGAGGGTGATTAATGTACAGTAGGTGCATGTATATGTAGTAATATACAATATACAGTGCAATGTTTATAGGGTTCCCTGGTGGTCTAGTGGTTAGGATGTGGCGCTCTCACCTCTGGGGCCCCGGTTCGATCCCCGGTCAGGGAACCAACCCCAGCCACTCTTAGTGCCGGTCCCAAGCCTGGATAAATAGGGAGGATTGCTTTAAGGGCATCCAGCGTAAAAACATGTGCCAAATCAATCATGCGGATGATCCGCTGTGGTGACCCCTAATGGGAGAAGCAAGTTTATGTGTATTACAAAATGAATATGGGTGTAATGTACAGTAGGGCAAATGTGAGTTATGGATGGTCTAAAATGAATAGTAGTGGATATGCAGTGCAAAATACAATGTTTGTAAGTGACTACACAATATTGAATTAGCTGCTTGGTGCAGTAACAGCCACAAGATAAAAGCTTTTCTTTAGTCTGGTTGTGCTGCTTTATGTAGCGTCTGGGTAGAAGGGAGAATAGTCCATGTTTGGGGTGAGAGGTATAAGATAGATAAATAGATAGATAGATAGATAGATAGATAGATAGATAGATAGATAGATAGATAGATAGATAGATAGATAGATAGATACAACTTTATTGTCATTGCATTGTACAGGTACACAGCAACGAAATGCAGTTTACATCTACCAGAAGTGCAAAATGTAGCAGTTGTGCAAAAGTGCAGATAAATATCTAGCATATTTACAGTGCAGATAACTATCTGCCATATTTACAGCAGTGGTATATATGAAGTATATACAGTGAATAAATATAAAGGCTATGAAGGTTACAGATCACAGGATTATGGCAATATATATAAAATATATATAAATATATATATACACATACATTATGTACACAGATGAATGTGAAATGTTGGGCAGAACGTACAGTGATGATAAATATACATACAGAATATATTGATGATGCCCTTCACCATTTCGTGTATTGTAAATGTTCTCCAAGGTGAGAAGCTGAGGGCAAATTACTTTGTTTTCACCACCCTCTGAAGGGCTTTACGGTGCGAAGAAGTGCAGCTGCTGAGATGAAGTTAGTGAGAATGCCCTCAGTGGCAAAGCGGTAAACATTCTTCACTATCCTGTAGCACAGATTGGATTTTTTAAGCCTTCTCAAAAAAAAAAAGGTGCTGTTTTGTATTCTTGATCAGGATAGAAGAGTTCAGAGACCAGGTAAGATGTGGACTCCAAGGAACAGCAGCTTTAATGATGAATGAGTGTGATTGCCGGCTCGTCTAAAATCCACAATTATGCCAATAATGGCAAAAGAAGTTTGGACTGTAAATGTAAAAAATTTTAATATACAAAGTTTTAATACAAAAGTTTTACAAATCTGATAAAAAAAAAAAACATATTTTATTCACAATCAAACATAGAAAACACATCAAATGTTTAAACTATGGAATTTTACAATTTGTACCAAAAAATAGGGTCATTTTCAATTTAGCTGCAACAAAAGTCAGGATGGGAAAACAAAAGTCTGGAAAAAGTAAGAGTTATTGAAATGAAACAGTTGGAGACAAATTTTGCAACTAATGAGATTCATTGGCAACAGGTCAGTAAGATAATTGGGTATATATAATGTATTTTAGAGTCTCTCAGAAGAAAAGATGGGCAGAGCTACACCAATCTGTGAAAGACTTTGTCTACAAAGTTTGGAACAATTTCAGAATAATGTTCCTCAATATCAAATTGTAAACCAGTTAAATATCTCTCACATACAGCACATAATATCATCAAAAATGACTTAAATAAGACATGCTTGTTATGGAACATCTGTAAATAGGATTTTATTACTTGTCACATGTACAATAATACACAGTAACATTCAGAGGGTTAAAAGCCTTGCTCAAGGGCCCAAGAAAGGCAGCTTGTCAATATAGGGGCTTGAACCCCACCCTGCGATCAGTCACCCAGAGCCTTAACCACTGATCTACCACTTCACCCTTCATTCTAGAGACTTTCTAATGGTGGAAATCCTTGGCTGTTACGAAGAGCTGACTATTGAGAGCCCTTCAACAAACTCTAAACAAGCGTATCCTCACAGGAAACTTTGTCATATTAGCAACTACACTCGTTTTTGTTGTTGTTCATGTTTTGCATCTGCCATACAAGTCTATGTGTAAGTTGTTAACGGACAAACACTTTCATTTCAACTACTGTCAGAACTGCTGTTTTGGAGAAACACCTCCTGATCAATCAGAATGGACTATTCGAATAGCAACAAAAAAAACAAATAATATAATGTAATATGTTTCTAATAAAACACACACTCAAAGTTTTTCTAAAGACTTTGGCTCTGTTTATTTATTTTTTAAATGGGTAAAGGAACAGCGCTCGGAAAATCGGTTAAGCCGCTGATATTCCAAGTGTGGTTTCATTTACGACAGCGTGTTCCTCCTCCTCCTTGTAGTGTGGCATGCGATGTTTCTGTAAAACGATCTGAAAACATAAAAAAAATAAACCGTAGTGTATCATTCTGTCATATGCTGCTGAAAGGAACAGTTTTATAAAGACGTTTCGAATAAAGTTTTACAGCGTGGTCATTGAAATTCTTTGTACGAAACCCAAACGCCGGGTTCGTTTCTAAACCCTCGGCTGGTGTACATTGGACAGATGAACAGTGTCTGATCTCACTCCATTCACCACACAAGCAATAAATCTGTGTCGAAGGTTCAAAATCTAAATAAGGTATGACGATGATTTTTTTTTTTTTTATTCCCCGAAACAACGCTGAGATCGCGGTTTCACGTTGCATCTGTCGGCGTGTCAGTGCTCCGAAGGAATCTTTGAGCCTGTGTAAATTGAGTAAAATAATATACAAGGGTATGGCGTGTGAATAGGAGAAAAAAAAATTTGGTATCATGTTGTGACAGGGCCATGTGACCTTCCAGCTGCAACACATGCCACAAGCTGCTCTGGAAAATAATCAAGCAGGAGGTTAAAAGTCACCACTTTGATCCAGAAAGGGGTTCATTTGTGCTTCTTTGTTTCCTGGCATGTGATAACACACCTGACTCAACTGTTATTTGTTACATTTTGGAGTTATATTTTCTCCAGTATCTCGGTTTTCACAGCTTGATTACGTGTACAAGCAGATGATAAATGAAAGGGAAATCCTGTAGCTCTGTGGAAGCTGCTCACTGATCACCTCGATACTGTCTTTAAAAGGTATTTTTTTAAAGAGAACCATATCCTAATCTGGGTGTGGAAACATATTTGCAGGGCTTTGCTTAGGGGTCCAAAAGGGCAGGTTGGTGTGGAATTCACAACCTTTAGATACAAAACCCAATGCCTTCATCCCTAAACTACCACCAAAGGTATCACTTTTGATGGAAATGTAGTGAGCTGGTATGATTTGTATCATTGTAAAACAATAGAGATCTTCTCAGTTATTACTTAGAATTTTTTTATTTCTATTCTATAAAAAAAAAAAAACACATTCTGATTGGCGTGGTCTTTATCAGGCTCACAAGTTGGCACTTTTGATGGAATGGTGGTAGCTTTTGTAGAATCTATTTAACTGGTATAATTTTCAACACTGCCAATACAAAAAGATACAAATGCCTTATAATTTTTTTTATTTTCTATCGTTTATTTAAAATAAAACACATTCTGATGGGTGTGTTTTTTTTTTTTTTTTTTTCAGGGTGGCATCCACAGGCTGCAAGCCCTCACTTTTAAAGGATTGGTGAGGACAACAATGCCTTATAATTTTTTATTTTCTATCGTTTATTTAAAATAAAACACATTCTGATGGGTGTGTTTTTTTTTTTTTTTTTGTTCAGGGTGGCTTTTTTTTTGTTCAGGATGGCCCCGCCTCCATCCACAGGCTGCAAGCCCTCACTTTTAAAGGATTGGTGAGGACAACAATGTACCAATCATGTAATGTACCAATCCTAATGACTTTCAAAGTCAACATAATAAAATCTAAGGGATTAACTTTAGAAATTCTGGTTTATTGTAATCTTTGTGCCAAACGTTACATCTCTTTGTTCTCCAAATCTGTACTAACACATTTTTTTCTTTCTCTTTAAACTGTCACCATTCCGTAGGTTACACTTGATGATGCTTGGCCGCAGTACAATGTAGACTCATACACATGCATTAAAAAGCGGTTTATTATTAGTAGCACTCTGACTTGACACTTTACACACGTTCTTACATCATAAGTGAACATGAGGAGAACTCTAGAGTTGAGAGCATTGAATTATGTGCTTAGTTTAGCTTCACTGAGTACTTCTTTCCATTGCAATATTCTTTGTAAATGCTTTGCTCTATGACTCTGGTTATCAGAGGCAAATTACATTTAGTCTTAGACTAAACAGAAGTTTTCAAATCATAGTTTAGCGGTGACAGTATAATCACATGTCTGTGTATTTTACAGGATACTCAGTAAAAGATGGAATAATATTTTGCATAGACCCATATTTAAGAGTAAAACGAGCTCTTATTGGTCAATTGAGTAAACAGATTGGACATACTGTACTGTATCAATCATTTTTTTGTGGGTTTCCATTGTAAGAGTAATTTATAAAACAAAGCATTCCAGCAGTTAAATATTGGATAGATAGATAGATAGATAGATAGATAGATAGATAGATAGATAGATAGATAGATAGATAGATAGATAGATAGATAGATAGATAGATGGTTAGTTAGTTGGTTAGTTAGTTAGTTAGTTAGTTAGTTAGTTAGTTAGTTAGTGTTCAGGCCAGCAGAGAAGGCATCTATCAGAAGCACTGGCTTACATTTACAACCTAAAATCCAATATTTGTTCCATGAAATTGTATACATTTATTACCAACAGTTGATTCTCTCCATTTCGTAGCGTTTCTCTTGGCTGCACTGCTTCCAGTATGTGTTAGATGTTAGATTTTTTTGTCCAATCAGATTTCAGCCTCTATGTGCTGCTATGTCAATCTAATCTGCCCAGGGCCTTCAAAGTCAGTACTGCTGGTTCTTTGGCAATTGAACATTTTTACCAAAGGGTCTGTTTCTTTAACCAATCAGATTTCATATTTGCCTCACAGGGCAGCTAGCTGGCCCAGAATAGCGTCAGCCATTTTTACGTCTTCTGATTGGTTGGTCAGAGGAAAACTGTTACAGCCAAGTTCAACTGGCAAAACTGACTTTTTATGCCTATGGAGTAAGAGAAATGTATTTGGTTTCGGGCATATTTAAAAATACATTTTCAAGAAAAGCTAGACATCGTGATCCAGGTCAGCCAACCTTAAAGCAAGCTAGCATGTCCCAGCTCGGGAAAGGGTTTTCACCACTTCCAGACCAGTGAATACGAGCGGTACCACTGGCTTATAGCCTCTCAGGAGCAGTGCAGATTATAAGTCTGCATCTCTGGTGGGTAGGTTGTATTTTATTAAAATCTTTTTGTCATGTTACTAGACAAATATTGATCCAGAACTGTTCCAGATGTTGTAGGTGCACAGTTGTGGTTGTAGTGTAGAGGTTTGGAGTTTTCTTAACTGGGTTTCTTGCTTTAGTAAAATGATATTCACCCTCCCTATGTGAAATGCCTCTCTCTCTGTAATGCAACATGTAATATTTCGTTTTTGTATTGTATTGATGGTTTCTATAATCGCCGCGTGTTAGTGGTGGTTTTAAGAGGTGGATTCATTCGGGTAAGTCCCCACTGAAGGCCCCAATACCAAATGCACGACCAGCCAATGAATTCTATAGAGATAATACAAATTCAGGGGGTTGAGAAGAACTGCATAATGATTATAGTCAGTAAAGTAGTAAAAAAGCATCAGCGAGACATCAGTGTCATGAGAGTGTAGTGAAAAGTTTAGTATTGTGATGATTGTTGAAAAAAAGCATTGCATTATAATTGCCTGGTTAAAAAATAACCAAAATAATTACATTTTATTTAGTTTCTGATCCAATTTGATGATCATTTAGTATATAGTTACAAATGAATGAGAATTGTGCTCTGAATACAGTACAGATGTGTGTCTTGTCTACTTCTCTAGCCTTTCAAAGATGCCTTTTGTCTTCCCACATGACTCAGCACCCAGTTTATCGTTTCTGTCCCGATGAGGCAGAGAACCAGACAGCACATCAAACAGCAGTGCCACTCTTAAGAACAGCCAAAGCAATCAGCCTGATTGCATGGCCTGTATTATCTGTAATCTCCAGCTAATGTTGCACACAACAGAGACATTCTGATGCGCTAATTTGAGCTGATATGGCGTGCATGCGCAAGGGAAAAAAAAAGAAAAGAAAAAACACTGCAAAAGACCTATGAATTCCAGCATCATTTGAACGTGCTGAGATTGTAGATAGCCAGTGTGCCGCCAACTTCAGGACAGAGACAGCATTGCATCGACAGAGCCACCGGGGCCGATGCCTATCGGGATATTTTATGCTCTCAGCTTCGAATGCGGTGCACGCCATGCTTTTCCTGAGTGCTGTTTTAAAAAAAAAAAAAAAAAGCTGAGCTTTTGTTTGCGATGGAGCTGAAACCAAGAAATTATCCTTTTAACAGAAAGTGTTTCTGGCTGTTGCACAGACCATTAACCTTTCCTTGTGTTGAGGGAAATCTCTTGTAAAAGAGTCGGAACATTTGTCAGCCTGTTGGGATAGTTTATCGTCAGCAAAACGCCATCAGTTGCCTTGCTGTAGATGACGCATTGGAAGGGATTTCGCAGGAGACTGTTTATAGGGTTCCTGAGGGCAAATGGATTCTTCTGATTGTTAGGGTCTTTGTCTTTACCCACTGTGAAGTGTTTTAATTCCTCTTGAACCACAGCGAGTTGTCAATACACTTAATGACATAATGCTTAGTAGAGAGTCCATGAAAAAGCCATTTTCAGATACCACTTACAGTAAACTTCATTAGTATTGGCACCGATGGTAAAAAAAAAAATGGAAAAATTGCCCTTTATTATTTAACCTTTTAATGTTTTTTTCTGCTTTTATGGATGTCAATATCTTGCAAAGGCAACACAGTTTTATAAAATAAAATAAAAAAGTAGTTGGTAAAAATATGTTTACCATAATGATTGCCAGCCCAGATAAATTCACAAGAACATGGTGGTGGGCCGTGCATCTTGAACCTAGGTCTTCAGTGGTGTCCACCAGGTTAGTTTCATCATTAGAACCATCATACCAAACCATCATTATACAGAAACATAGTATAACAGAGCACTTATTACCCTCTGGATTTCTGTGCATTTTGGTGTCTATTTTTTCGTGCAATTAGCACTTTCCAGGTTTGCTTTGTAGAATTCAAGAGTTATATTTATATTAAGTTTGTAATCTTGCATACCAGTGTAGATTTATTAATTGCTAGAAACTCAAAGCAATTATTTTTACGTCGCTCTGGATAAGGGCGTCTGCTAATGTAAATGCAAATGTAAAAACTGTGCATTGGAGTTTCCCTGGGGACTTGAAATGAAGTCTCCAGGGACATTATTTTATATGAGCGTAGAAATGTAAAAAGTGGAGTTAAATTATAACTGGAGTTTTATTAAAGCAGGAGATTTGTATTTCCTACTCAAAAATGGTGTACTTCATCCATCACTTTGTTATACAGTATTTCTAAAGAACAGTTTATCTAGCTTTCAATAAAGTATTAAAGTAAAATAGTATTTAAGTATTTATCCACTTAGATTGTCAGGACAATTCAGATCATTGCTGAGTGACCTGTGGATGATCAGGAAAATACTGAGGAAACATTTTTTGTTCAATTAGACAGACAAGAAACAGAAGAAGTTTCATTATGATTTCCAATCCTGACTTAAAACATACTCATGCCTCAAATCTGATCATGTCTTTTTAGGTTAAAAATCCTTCTGACAGAAAAAGAAACATCTTTTACCCATATATTGTATTGTTTCTTTTCTGACACTGGGATCAAGAAGACAATGGAGGTCTGAATTAGCATGCTAGCTGGGTACGAGTTGTTTACCACAATATTTCATATGTTTTGATTTTGCTTTGTCCTAAATGTCAAAAATAATATCGATCCGAAAGAGTTTTTAATCCGAATCAAGGATGAATAAAGGTTTCTTAATGACTAACTAACTAACTAATACATATACCTCTCTGTTACTAACAATCAGGTCAGTGCTGTGTGGATAAGTGCTATTAAAAATGTGCAAAGCCTCCCCACTTTCTTAACACAGATTTGGACAAACCTAAAAGTCAATGGTCAAGAAAAACACTTTAAAAAAGATACAGAGAGTCTTTTTAGTGAGTTCTGATTGATCAGCCATCGTTGTCTGTTTAAGAGCTTGGCAGTTTGCTAAAAGTGGACACTGGCTAGTCAGTAATGCACTGCCTACTACTGAGCTGCCCCTGTGTCTCTCTGGTTTCTCAGAGGAATGTCCTTAAACAGTTGAAAGAATGCTGCTCGTTTTTTAGCTGGGACATCAAATGAAGGCTTTTAGTATGTTTGCTAAACTTCATGCTAACAGAAAACTTGGGAATGTGTGTGAGTGTGTGTGTTTACTAAAGTTGCCTAAGTTTACTAAAATCGCCTTATAAGGATTGCTTGTGACACTTAAAACAAAGTTGACACCTTCCACATCTCTGAGGAGGCTGATCCATCTGGAGAACTTGGCAAAAACAGAGCACCACTACTGGAAGGTTGAGGCAGCTGGACGTTACCGCAAAGTTTTGTATTTGGGCTTTTTTTACGAAATAAATGTAGTTGTGATACAAGGGCCTAGAAAACAGTAGAAATTCAATAATGAAATCCCCATTCTGATTGGTCACAAGTTCACAAGCTGCTTTGACAAACTCATATCCATTTCACAGGTTTTGTATATTAAGCACAATTGATATACTCTAATATCATCATTAACAAGGAGAACCATATAGGGTCCCTGGTGGTCTAGTGGTTAGGATGCGGCGTTTTCACCGCTGCGGCCCGGGTTCGATCCCCAGTCAGGGAACCAACCCCAGCCACTTTAAGTGCCGTCCCAAGCCCAGATAAATGGGGAGGGTTGCGCTAGGAAGGGCATCCAGCATAAAAACGTGTGTCAAATCAAACATGCGGATGATCCGCTGTGGCAACCCCTGATGGGAGAAGCCGAAAGAAAGAAAGTAACAAGGAGAAACATATGTGTTGACATGGTGAGCCTTCTGTAAGAATTTTTTTTAAATTACCATTGATAAAAAGGAATCTTCAGTTTCCCTTAAGCTTTCATGACAGAAGACTTTCCTTGCCTGATTAGCTTGTCCAATCTCTTCCTGTCTGCAGTAGAGATTCTGCTGCACCAGCAGACCACACCATAGACGATGGCTGAGGCTACCACAGAGTGAAAAAATGTCTCCAGTAGCTCTCCCTGCACTCCAAAAAAACCTTAGTCTCAGTTTATGCAAATCTATAGCAGGGGTTTCCAACTCAAAAACAAAGAACTACATTTTATTTGTATTGATTTTTATAATTTAATTCTTCTTTTATTTATATATTTTTTACAATCAATCCTGGCAACCAATCCATCTTGGAAAAACTTTAACATACATTAAACTTATAAGAGCGTGACTTTGACATGTAAACTTTATTTAATGTGTTAATGTTGTTTTAAATGTTAACATTTGTTTTGCTTATTTTATTTAAGCATTATATAAAAAAAAAATTATAATTCAACATCCAATCTGCAACTGGATTGCAAAAAATGAGTGGCTCAGTGTCTGTCATTCGGAGTTGAATAAAATGCTTGCAACTCATAAGCTAAGCCAAAAGAAGAGTCTATAAATAAACAAACAAATGAGAGTTAATGAAGGACAAGTGGGAATAAACTAGACAATCACTGGGCAAGGACAATGTGGAGCTGGGTCTGAATTTGGAGAAGCCAGGGAGGAGACAGGAATAAAACAAAACAAAGACAGGCAGGAAGTGTTTGTCATTTTTCTTTCTAACAGAACCTCTTATTACCACAAAGAACCATTATGACAAGAATACATAGACTCTTGGCCCTTTTCGTGTAGGGTTCCTGGAATATGCGTCTGTTACCATGTTATGAATTCGTATTGGATTGCATTTATTAACATAATTTTATTACATTTTGGTTCAGTACAGTACAGAACGATCATTTGAATTTACTTTAAAAATAATTGAAAGTATTACATTGTAAATAGACAGTTTATATTATGTTTCTTTCGGCTTCTCCCGTTAGGGGCCGCCACAGCGGATCCTCCGCACGTTTGATTTGGCACATGTTTTACGCTGGATGCCCTTCCTAACGCAACCCTCCCCAATTTATCCGGGCTTGGGACCCCTCCCCAATTTACCCGGGCTTGGGACCGGCACTGAGAGTGGCTGGGGATGGTCCCCTGACCCGGGAATCGAACCCGGGTCGCAGCGGTGGGAGTGCTGCGTCTTAACCACTAGACCACCAGGGGACCCATAAATAGACAGTTTATAATATACAATATTGCATTATATAACATTTTAGTAACTCATTGTCAGTCACAATTTGAAGCTTTAACAAGAATGTATGTCCTGATACACATTATTACATAAATGTTGCAGATGCATTTTTTGAGTTATTTAGAATTATAGTGCAACCTTCGATACTCATGGGGGTTACGTTCTTTGACCCCTCGCGAGTAACAAAACATGGCGAGGTTTTGAATCTCTCCTTTCTAAGGGGAGTTGTACATGTACTGTACTGTAAACTCAACAAAAATTGTAAATTACTTTGTAAATGTAATTGTAAATGTTTTATTTATGACAAATGAATAATACAATAATAATAACGTTTTGCTAACATTTGTATGTAATTTAGTAGTACAAATCTTTAAAAAATAAAAAGTTTTGAAATGGTACTCCGAACTTTCGAGTTAAATTTCTCGTGAGTTACTCTTCCAGATGAAAAGTCGCAAACTATCAAGGTCGCGAGTGTCAAGGTTGCGAGTATCAAGGTTTCACTGTACATGTATATTTATAACTCAAGCAGTGGCAAAACTGGGAGTTGAACTCACAACCTTCAGATCGGAAATCCAACACCTTAACCATTGCGCTTATCATTTTCTGAACATTTTGTTGTAACGCTCAGGTTGACAATTAAAAAATTAATTTGTTTGTATACATTGTGTAGGCTGAAACAGTGTTCAGCATTAAACTGGTCATGGAATGTAGGTGTGGGTGGGTGAACAAATGAAGGTGGGTGGGATAGGCCTGTTAGGGACAGCAAGTGTTATTAGGCTGGACATGGCAGGCAGGGGAGGATGAGATTAATAGTGTGGAGCTGAAAGTCGGTGGGTGGAGACAGGCAAGCAAACAGAGGAGGAAAGGGAGGAAGGGGAGGTAGGGTGAACAAATTGTAGGAAAAGTAAAACTATGCAATGGCTCAGAACCAAAGTCTGCATTAATAGTTCTACATTTCAGCAACTATCACTGGACTATAATAAATGGACATTTGATGTCACCCAGTTGAAGATGGACCTCTTTTGAGTCTGATTCTTCACAAGGTTGCTTCCTCATCAAGCTTTTCTTTGCCACAGTTGCCACAGGCTCACATATTAGGGAAGATATACAATGATAAGGAACTTTTAGGCACTAAATTTATATATTCTTTTAATCAACTTTAGAAACGCTTCATCTGTGAAAAGCCGCTTTGAGACAATGTCCATTGTTAAAAGTGTTAAACAGATAAAACTGATTTGAACAGAATTGTTGTTCATACTGTGAGGTATTATGTTGCTGATTATTATGTTGCTGATTCTGCTTGTGTCCTACGCCTGTGCTCCGACAGACTTTAAGCCTGATCCTAACAGACACAGTACAGTGTTTATTCATTCTGCCTCTAATCATGAAACGATACAATACAACCTTCAGCAGCATGTCACTATTTGAAACACTGGCATTGGGAATGATACACAGGAACACTTGCTACAATGGGATGTCACAACCTGAAACCTGTATCAGCCGTAGACCCTCAACTTCCTCCCTACCCTACTGCTCAATCCGTTCTGTTCTCTTCTTACTATTCATACTCTTGTATTTGCTTTTTATTCCCACTATGATTGGAATTTATGATCATTGTTATTGGTATATTCGTTCTGATATTATTATTCGATAATTATAATGAATAATTCTACAAATCTTTCTCAAATCAATACGTGTGCTTGTTTCAAAATGCTATTGTTTCTATAGTTACAGCTAATTCAGGTTAATAATAAATGTTTTAATGGCCTTGTTATTTAACAACTCAAACTGTTGATATGAGCAATTGTTTTGGTAGAAACATTTAGAAGGAGTCTCCAGTGTGAGCCTGACTGCAGTAACATAAACAATACCACTAATCTTTCTCAGGTAAACATATTGTTCATTAAGAGAGTAAAGGATTAATAAACACAAAATAGAACCGAATGAATTCCCACAGTGCAAAAGTGTTTTTGTTGCTGAACTGACTTGACATCGAAGATGTTGTATTGTTTTCCCATGAACGATTAAACAAAACCTGGAAAAAGGTAAAGGTGCTTGTAACATGTATATTACAGTGCAGGGAATTCCTTTTTTTCTCAAAACATAGTGATGTTAGGGGTCAAAGTGCACCCCTGGAGCACAGACGATTAAGGGCCTTATTTAAGGGTACAAAAGTGGCAGCTTGACGATACTGGGGCATGAACCTCTGAACTTCCGATTAGTAACCCAGAGCCTTAATCAGTTTTACTACTTCAAAAAATAAGTCTTATTGGTTCATGTATTTATTGACTTCTGTGCTGCAGCTCTGAGGTAGCAGACTGGAGTGAGCCATAGTAATGGCAGGTTGGAAATGAAGCCATTTGAGGCTCCAGACATTCTTCATTATTTTAATTACCTGGCTGGTGCGTTCGTCTGCAGCTTTACTCCTATTTCACGAGTTTAAATACCTAATAATGACACAAAGGACACATTGGATAATGCTAGGTTTTTCTAAATGCTTTATTTACGCTATACATGGGACAATCACTTAAGCCTTAACGAAGGCGCTCCTCATAAACACTGGTCTGATTTCACAAGTTGTGTTGCAACTCAGGAATAATAAGTCCCTGTCCCTGTAGGTATGCCTGTCTGTCAGTCTGTTTGCTCATCCTCTAAATATCTGTTTAGGCCCCCCCAAATTACAGATGCAATCTCGTTGTTATATTCAGATGTTTACCCTGAAGTAAACATTATTCTTGTTGGCTAAATATTTAAAACACCATTTTTAGCACACCCTCTAAGAGGTACCATGCAAAAGCCATTACTCGAACCACTTTACAGCATACAAATCATTAAGAGTTTATTTTCGAAGCCTTCCAAATTCCACCTTCGCACTCGATGGTGATGAAGTTCACATTTTGCAAGCAGCTCTGAGACACGAAAAGGTGTGAACACCAAGGCCAGCTTTTGTCTCAGTAGATGACTTGGTAATATAGTCTGGTGTTTGAATCATTAGGTTTGGCAAGAGAAAAACTATTCACCTTGATATCAGTTGAATTTGAGAATTTGACATTGCTGTGGTAAATCATTGCATAATGAACATAAAATCTGGCTAGTTATTAAAGATCTCACATGGTCCCATTTCAGAGTCCAATTGTAGTCCTTTAAAAAGCTGTTATTTACATATATTTTATTTTTATGGCTTGTTCTGAGGTAATTTTTGAGGTTTATTGATTGGTCAGGGGTTCAGGCCCCAGCACTGCTAAGCTGCCATTGTTGGGCCCTTGAGGCCCTTAACCCTCTCTGCTCTAGGGGCGATGTATCGTGTCTGACCCTGTGGTCTGACCCCAGCTTCTTAACAAGGTGTTATATGCAAAGTAACAATTTGACTGTGTTGTAAACTATTTTTATTATTAATATTAATTTAGTTGATATTTTTTTATTATATTTTATCCAGTATTAGGATCAATTAGGTCTGGTCAATGGAGTCGATCCTCAGTAGTGGGCCATGCATTTCACACCTAGGCCTTTGTTGTTTCCTATCTGCATCCCGATTTCAATTGCCCTCTTAATAATATTATTATTACGCCACGGCTAAAGAAACCATCAATATTATAGAGAAACGCAGTATAATAGTCATTATTAAAGCAAGAAACTGTGAATAATGAACACATTTCAGCAAGTCTCCTTTTACTGTAGCCACAGCTGCACCACCCACCTACATCATCTCTAGCAGAAGCATCGATATTTACTTAAAAATGATCCAGGGTTTTCCCTGAATTTTTATTTGCATTTTCTTTTTTCTTTTGTGTATTATGGTTTTCTAGGGGCTTTTATATTGAGGCATGGTGTGTGTTTTTTGTACAAATTCAACGGGAAAGAAAACACAAAAATGATTCAGGTAAAATCTTAAAAACTGTTTTGGCCAACCGTTCCTCATAATGTCCAGTTGTTCTTGTAAAATCTGTCCTTGTTAGTGTTACTTTAACCAAATTAATTTATTCTTCTCTTTTAGCTATTGTGAAATAAAAAAAAACAGCTATCAAATCCACACAAATATATTTGAGTTTTTTGCTACAGATTCGGTTTGCAAAATCTTACTGGTGCGCTCTTTCACCATCCAATCAATGGACATTAAAATAAAGACATTATTTCATGCCTGCTAGATGGCCCCGAAGTGAGCAACTCGCAGTCTGATTGGTTAAAGCAGCATGGATTTTACGCTACAAGAGCCCACAGTGCTGACTGTGAAGAGCTTTCCTTTGACCCCAGCAAATAAATGGTATAAAATAAAGAGAATAG
This sequence comes from Silurus asotus, assembly GCA_024362625.1. Taxonomy (NCBI): domain Eukaryota; kingdom Metazoa; phylum Chordata; class Actinopteri; order Siluriformes; family Siluridae; genus Silurus; species Silurus asotus. The sequence goes on from MU556250.1 coordinate 1,058,451, forward strand.
ACTATCGGGAATAATTTAATAAATATTCTTTGACAAAAATGTATTAAAAAAATAAATAATAATAATAACACATATCTGTGCTTTGAGCTAAGCCATGGTACAGGCATGGACCTGCTGTGGACTTAAAGATTGACAGACTCCACTTTCCCTGGGCTAAATACCAAATCTCCAAGCTGGGTCTGTAGCTAGCAGCGCTTTTTTATTAAGCTATTATATGGGCAGTAAAACACACAGAGAGGCTTATTAGGCTTTGTCTGAAAGTCTGAAAGGCCCTGGCCAAACAATTATGTCTTATAAATGCTTTTAATTTCACTACTTATTGCTGAGCCTAGCAAAAGGGGATAAATAAAGTGAAAGGTGGTATAGAATGTAGGTCAGTATCTGTGGAAGAAACCCAAAAACCAAACTGTTTGAATAAATGAAATTTGTTTCACCATTCCCTATGACCAAAAAAAATCAAAGCTACTGAGAATCAACTGTATCCACTAATCTACTGTATTTGAAATAATGACTGGTTTATTGATATCTGGTTAGGTCTTTAATCATACAGAATGTCATGCCACAGAACTATATTACCCATCAGCGTTGGCACATCACACTTTCACACTTACTTTCTTTCTCACACACACACACACACACACACACACACACACACACACACACACACACACACACACACACACACACCTGTTTCCTGTTTGTTATTAATGAGCACTGGTTAGTCACCACCCCATTGTCAAGCACTTGCCATTTGTGGCCTGTTGTTCTTGTCATATTTATGTTTCACAGATACATCACTTTATTCATCCAAGAGGGAAAAACTTGCCAGAGGGAAATTCGCAAAATATTAAATTTATGATTGCTTCAGGCTTGTTCTTATTTTTTTATGCTTTCATGCCTAGGGTACAATGTTTAATTGTTGATTTCCGCCTGTCATTTATTTACTCTCCGGCTCTTCAAAATGTTGCAGCAATGACAAAATAAGTGTCATAGTTTTCGAAAGCTTCTGTTTTCACAGAAAAACACATTGCAACGAGAAAACGGCTTTTTAAAATGTAACCACTTTGGAGAGCGTTTCCAAAAAAACGACGTTTCCGTTGACTGAAAACAGATACATATCAGTGTGGACGGAAGGCCAAAAATATGTGTTCTTCATACGAAAACATATTAGTGTGGACATGACCTTAGACACTTAGTAGGTCTTGCCTTTCATTTTGCTGATTCAAGCTAAACTCCCATCTCCACACTACTACAAGCCATTTTCTCATTCTTATCTCAACTGCATCCACATATTAACAAATCAAGAAGATTTTAAAAGAAGTTTGTTGGACTACGTGGGATGTGTCATTGCTAAGACGTCCGAACAAACAGCGACATCAAGCAAGGTCTTCACGTCGTGAGTAAAAATGGAAGCTAATATCCAACCCTCGTTTGATGCTTTCTGGCTTTGCATTAGTTCCTTCGTTCACATGTTTTGGTGGCTTGTGGGCCATATACACAAAATAATGCTCGGCACCGAAACCCAGAGAGGGAATGGCCAGGAATCGACTGGCTTTAGCTCACAGCTGAAGTAATGGTGACTCAAACCTTGAATGATGTCAGCTGCTTTGAATGTTCACTTTGATTACTTTTAGGTTAAAGCAGCTCATCGCCTCCTTTTGAGCCAAAAACAACGTGATGCAAATCGGCAACACTGATGAAATGCATACTTTCGGATTTGAAGGTGTTTATTTATTTTAAAAAAGGTCTTCATAAAAGCATCTTGGACTTGTCATTCCAGTTAAGAATGTGTCAAATGCTTTGTTGCCAATATTACATAGTCCAACAGTCAGACTGTTCTCAGATGTATGAAGAAGATGCAAGGGTTGATTAGAAAGATGCTTTATACTTGTCACATTTACTTTACAGCCCAGTAAAATTCAGTAGGGTCAGCTGGCAGCTTGGCTGGGGGCTTAAATCTCTGACCGTCTGATCAGTAACCCAGAGTGCTCCCACTGTGCTACCACCTCCCCCATACTGTGTATATACATATATATATAGGGGTATAATATAGAAGGAGGTAAAAGCTCATTATTTTTTATGGTTATTATCATTATCATTATTCCTGGTCACCATGATGAACCTGGTGGCCTGCACAACACACACACACACACGCACACAGGATTTCCTTCCAATTAAAGGGCTATGGACTTGGAGGTCAACAAGGGCACTGCATTACAAACGATTAATAACAGCATGCTGCAGGTACCAGGGATGGTTGAGCAAAAAGTGAAAGTATAAATCAGTATAAATAAAAAAGTATAAAAGTCAGAAAAGTCAGTCAAATGCTGCATTGCATTATTTTATAGTTTTTTTATTTGAATGTGCTTCCCTGCCAATTACAGACAAACACATTTGTTGATATCTTACCACAAAAAAAAAAAAAGATTAGTGAGAAAGTATAAATGAGTAATGTTTACCATTTAGGTCAATTTGTTGTACTATTGAAAGCATTCTGTTAAATCAAAAAAGAACAAAGTCTTTTATTTTTTATTCATATTTGTGGGACACTTGGATAACCGGGATGTAAAACTTGATTATCACATAATCCATCACTTGCTCCATCCAACCTTCTGGCTTTGCTCTGAGAAGATCATATGAACCACTATGTGCTTTTTAAAATCAATAAGAAAGTGACAGGAGATGGGAGTCCAACACATGTCCTCTTTTTACAATGTTATGTCGTGCACAACATCTTCAGGCACACATTGCAAAACCAACATGCCCTAACCACATGCAATATTTTACTAGATTGTCTGCAATTCTGAATATGTTGCTTTAGCTTATATTACATTATATCATTTATCATATTTCCAGATGACTCCTGTCTGAGAACCACCAGCCACACCCCCCTCAAAGGCTCAACACTTTTGCTCAGCCTCTCCCTCCTATTAATCACCTGCACCTGTTTTTTCCTTAATCCGTTCCCTTCAAATGATCTCTCTCCCCCTTTACTCGCCGTCCGATCTATTGTATACCTAACCCTAGATCATCCAGATGTCCTACTGATCCTGCATTCTCCTGTGTTCCCTTTGCTCCTTGTTGCGCTTCTCGTAAAGCTCGCTACAGCTAAGTTTATTATTTCCTGCACTCCAGTTTCTGATTCTTCTGTGTTTGTTCTGTTTAGGATCAATAAACTACACCTTGTTTCAGTCCCGGTTTCTGCCGTCTGGTGCTCCCTGACAACTCAAGAGTGGACAATTCTTCCAGAACAAAAAAAATAATAATATAATGCACTTATACGTCCAATACGCATCCAATACGGATTGGACACATTGTGCTTTTTTTCCCACTGATCACATGATTTATTTATTTATTTATTTTTATTTTTTACAAAGATTCATTCCAAAGCATTTTTATGGGGTGGATTTTTAAACTCCTAAAGCATTGTAATATATCACAATATCCACGATAATCCAAAGTATAAATACACAAGACATTGTGTTTCTTCCCAGCATTTGCAAAACAGTTCCAATTGCATTAATATATTTCTGTAGTTCTTGTATTTCTATGATTTAGATTGTCTAAAAGGATAACAGCTAAGGGTTACAAAGTCCACTGTGCATGTTAAGCTGTTGTTGCAGGTCCAAGCTCCTCCTTGTGTTTTCTGTTCCACTGTGAGCTGATGGCTAATCAGAGCTTTGTTGGCCCTGTTTGGTTGTTTGTGCGTGGCCTGGATACCTTTGTTGCTTTGGCTATTCTGAGTCTTTCGTAAGACGCTGGTCATGCGTTGCAACCGGACGCTTGGCTGCTATAACCGACGACAGTCTCGCTAAAAGAAACCCAAATTCCTCCACCCGCAGTAGCTGTTTGGGTTTGATTCATTTTTGATAAAATGCTCTAGATAAAAAGCCGAGTGAGTAAATAGTATTGTTTGTTATGATTGGCGTTGAAACCAAGTAGATAAAGTGGAAAGCATTATAGACCGATGATTATCGGGTTATTTATACCTGCAATTACCATTACTGTGCATCTCAGCCAGGCATAGCAATGGCAATTCAATTATTATTATTTTTTAACGTTTTGGCAACTGTGGAATTATTTTCAGGTTGTTTCCATGAGCCTGTATCGCCTCTATTGCATGAAAAATTCATGGAAAACCTTAAAGCAAGAGTTTAATATGCTGCAAACATCCCCCACCCTTTTCGCTTTATCTGATTGTGACTGCAGACTTTATGGATTTGCAATCACAAGACAATGTTGTTTCAGTCAGCGTGGTTGGAATGCATGCCTGCTTTCACACTTCCCTTTCCTTTTTACATTTCCTGAGACCCTCTTTCTCTCTCTTTTTTTCTTGCCTTATGCTTTACCCCAACCTGGCAGCCAAAAACCTAATAAAGCAAACAACCATGGTATGGTCAGGTTAATTCATATTCATCAACACGTTCACTTGGACTGATGTTTTTCCAGTAGCGCCTCAGGTGCTCCAAATTCCAGCTTCGCCAAAGGCATTGATTGTTCCTCCAAGCTTGTCCTTAAACACTGGATTTCTTGAAATCCCTTTGAAACTTACACTGTTACACATTTCGAGCGTTCCTCTCGTGCTACATCACGTTTCCTGAACGCTGAAGGAACGGTTAACCAATGACCTTGCAAAAGTCCTTCAATTAGTTGGGGCTGCTGGAAATGGTGAAACCAAGTAAACATATGGTGAAAACATTTTGTCCTCTTATTCAAAGCAGCACAACATTGAATTTGTACACATTCTTGAGATAACGCCAGTCCCAACTGGAAAGTAGCAACAGGCAGCTGGCTTCTAAGGCAGTGCTTCTCTAAGTGGAGTCTGGAGACCCCCGGGGATCTGTGTACCATCATCAATAGGGTGTTTGATTTTTATTTTTTTTCATAATTTATTGGAAATCACAAGGCTATTTGACTGATCAGTTGACTCGGCACAAAATACAAAGCAGGCCTGTAATTATTTACTGTTCTGTGATTGGGTAGCATGAAGCCTGTTTTGCTGAACAGGCATTATCTTACAATTACATTTATAGCCTTTGGCAGATGCTCTTATCCAGAGTGACGAACTGAGCAGTTGAGGGTTAAGGGTCTTGTTCAAATGCCCAGCATTAGCAACATGTTGGTAACAGGGTTTGAACTTGTTATTTTGCAATCCATAAGCCATTACCTTAAACACTTAGCTACCACCTCCCACAGAAAAAACACTTTTATACTAAATATTAGCATGACATTTTAATGAGGGCACGTTGGACATGCTATTTTAAGAAGCTACAATTAGCTAACAGCCATCACCTAGCTTTCTCGGCTAGCTGCTAGGGTCAGTTTCTTAGGACTTCATTGTTATAAGCCATCCTCGTTCTAGAGATTGCTAGCTGAGATGCCTAGGAAATCAAACAAAATGTAAACTTGTACTCCATGTTTCAAAATTAAGGGTGTCTCTTTAGCAGAAAGAGTGTGATATCGGTGAGCTAGGTACTGTAGAAGTGTGGCCAGTAACTACTTACAGCAGCAAAGGATGGACGTGTAATGAATGAACATTCAGTTCCACCCAGATGGGGATGTGTTCCCTTTTGAGTCTGGTTCAAGAACTTTAAACAGAGAATGTATTTTTTAACAAGATTACTTTTTTTCTTATTTTCCATAGCAGAATTATTTTGCTATTTTACAGGGCTTTTTGCAAACATTATAAATTTTGTGTGAATTTCTGGTATGGAAATGCTTCTGAGGCTCTAGGGAATGTGTTAGCAAATCAAGGACAAAGTCACAAAGTTTAGAGAGTATATCTAAAGAAGAGTGGTAAGCTGTGCTAACATCATTGCGAATTTTAAGATTTAATAAGATCAGATTACGAATCAACTCACACTTTTGCATTGGTACCATGTGGCTGACGAAATTGTGTTTCTAGATGCTGGAAAAACAGGTCAAAATGATTTTTTATAGCCGAAGCAATTCAATTCTTGAATTCTTCCTCCATTAGTGGTAACTGATGATCCATTAGATTGGACATTTTACATTAGATTTATAATTAAAACGTACTTTTCCTACTAGGATAACAAAACTAAATTGAAGTGATTTTTTCTTAAGATTTCTTACTCATGCCATCTCAGGGAGTTTTTGCTTTGCAACAGACACCACTGGCTTAGTCTCAAACGCACAATAATAGAAAACAAACGTATAGACACTAAACTTATAACTCTGCTTTTTAGGCAATGCCCATTATCAAAATGAGCTCTACAAATAAAAATGAATTGCATTGAAATTGGACATTCGCTGCAACCCAGATGAGGATGGGTTCCCTCTTGAGTCTGGTTCCTCTCAAGGTTTCTTTCTTATGCCATCTCGCAGAGTTTTTCCTCACCACAGTTGCCGGTTTGTATATCAGGGACAAACTTGATGTTGACCTGCAATGCAGAGATATATACCAACCTTTAAAAAAAAGTAGTATAAATGTTAAATCAGCAGGAACAGCACAAAAGAAGAGACATAAAGGTGGTCTGACTCATATTTTCCATTTTGTTCTGGTGAACACATATAACAAAATGATAATTAATTATACACAATACATTCAAAATAAAAGGCATTGTCCTTTAATTTGAAGCAGAAAAGCTGCACAAAAGTGGTTTAGAGGGTAGAATTATCACCTCACAGCCCTAACATTCGACCTTGGGTTAGGGTAGGAGTTGGTTCCTCCAGGCTCCTTCTGAAGAAACATGATAGTGGGAGATTGCTAAATAGTCCTATTGTTTTCATGGTGCCTTTATGATGGACTGGATTTCCATACAGGATGCTGAGCGTTTCCAAGTTAAACTTCACCACAACCCTAACCAGGATGAAGTGCTTAATGAAGATGACTAAATGAAAGTGATGTGCAGATAGTGGATATAAATGGCGGCCGAGGACTCGGACATGAAGCTGTGTTCTGTAAATAACCAAATCCTCGCTCAAAGGAATGGAGTTAATTATCCCACTTTCCCCAACAGCCATTGATCAGTGTGTTTTTCATCCAACAGCAGGAGGCACTGTTCTGTAAACAACATATGATCATTTCTCAATGTGTTTTTTTTTCTTTTTAGATTGCCAGCGTGTGCAGATCAGCTGGCTTTTTGAAGAAGAATGAAAACAGGGTCGGCCTGAGAAATCTGTGCATGTACGATGGGATTTGTTTTTGAACATGTCGGCTATGGTTAAAGACGTGCTATGTCATAGTCACTGAGCTGCACAGCTTTGGGAAAGGCAGATCTGCTGATCTCAGTGTTCCTCAGCATCCGAGCGCCGCTGTTTCTTTGGCATGTATGCCGTCTATTGAGAGGGAGAAAATAACTAAATGCATTGCCACGGCGTTAACAAGGTTATTGTGGACGCATTGTGTTTTTTTAGGGGTTTTTTTGGGGGCGGTATATATCTGTGGGAAAAACCTTGAAAAAAGGAAGGTGCATTATAATTATCATGTACTTTATAGCACAGTGAAATTCTTTCTTTGATACACCACCCCTGGATTACAGAGGGTTAGGGGTCTTGCTCAAGGCCTTAATCACTGATCTACCACCGCCCACTGGTAGAAAAAGAAGCAAAAGTAGATGTTACAAAGCGTCCACTTAACCACTGTGCTACATTAAACATAAATTTATAACAACCAAGAGCAGTGGAATATGTGCTAAGAAATTAAAAATGTTCTTCAGGCCCTGATTTTTTATTTTAAACAGTGTGATAAAAAAAACAAAACCTTTTTCTATTCCAGCTAGGCCTGAAGGTTAACATTACTGACAGGAACATGCTGTGGTGTTAAGAGAGATTTCCGTTTTGGACCAGACTGAGTGGGTTTTTTTGGCCATCGTGTCATTTCATTCAGTTTAAATGCGACACGGCAGAGGGAAGCGTCAGTCACAGCTCGTCCTTTCATTTATTTTTAACCACACGGATCACCTTGGAGGAAGCACAATCGGTATGCAATATTTGTAATAATAAATGACCCGAGGTGCAAAGAACGGCACTAAATAATCAAACATAACTGAACACAGTCATCATGAAACTAAAGCGAGTGCAGACGCAAAGTTGTTTATTTACAATGCAAACGTAAAAGGCAGGATACCGGAGAAGCAAAACGTGCATCAACAAGAAAAAGAACCTAAATCGAATGAGACAAATGTGAGAGTGAGTGAGGTGAAAGATGTACTTTAAATACATGATCTCATTAGCAGAAAAGGCGAAATGTGCAAAATCAGTCATGTGTCAGGAATTCATGAAGTGCTGTGGCTTATGGGGAAACATAGTCCAATGATGAATTTAGAATTATGATCCAACTCTTGATGTCACCCAAATGAGTCTGGTTTCTCTCAAGGTTTCTTCCTCATAACATCTAGGGGAGTTTTTCCTTGCCACAGTCGCCACAGCTGCTTATCAGGGATAAATGCACACCGTTCACTTAAACTGTTGATTTCTGTAAAGCTGCTTTGAGACAATGTCTGTTGTGAAAAGCGCTATAGAAATAAACTTGACTTGACTTGACTTGATGAATTGAAAGCCAAACCCTTTGATGTAACTTCTAATGTCACTGTTCTACAGTTTTTGTGTCTTAAATGTTACATTTCTAATAATACACTGTTTAAGATGAAAGAGTGGTATATGTTTACATTGAACCTTTTTATTTGGGGTATTTGACAGACGCCCTAATCTATGATTAAGTGTTCGTGTTATGCAAAAAAAAAAAAGAAAAACTGAGGGTCCGAGATAAAAGTCGTAGCAGTATGAGAATAAAGTCGAAATTATGAGAATAAAGTCAAATGTTTAAAAAAAAGGAGCATTTGGTTAAAGAGAATTTTAGGATAGTATTCAGCAATAAGGATATTATTTGCATTTTATCATTAGTTATATTAGTTAATTATTTAGATAATTACTAGGAAATATTCTGACAGACTTTAAGGAAATTGCCACTTTGTGCAGTTTGAAAGAAATTGATGGTTCATCTGTGTGCTTTTAGAGGAGGATATGTTGTTTCTCAAAATACTATGAGAATGATGATCAAAGAAAATAAAACCTAAAGGAGTTAAACAACGTCGCAAGTACTTCAGTATTTCGGCTGTTTTCTATATTGCCATGAAGTTTTTTCAAAACATTACAACTTTATTCCCGGGTTTGGGCACGAAAACACCACTGTGCTTATCCGGAGTAACACATTTATCTCATTCATACACCTGAGCAGCGATGGGTTTAAGGGCTTTGCTCAGGAGCCCAGAGGTGGCATCTGGGTGTGGCTGGGATTTGAACTCATTACCTTCGGATTACCTTCAACGCATTAACCACTAAGATACGACCTCATCACTACTTATATATAAATGTCTATAAGTCGCTAGGAAACTGAAACCTAACTACTGACGTGCTTTTATTAAAACATCCTGCTAGCAATTTTGTATGACATTTAAATTGATGGCGTTTGTCCCCCTTTTCCTAAGCAACATACAATTATCCTATTTATACATCTGAACAGTTGAGGGATAAGGACTTTCTCAAGGGCCCAGCAGTGACAGCTTGGTGGTCCTGGGGTTTAAAATGGCAACTTACTAATCCTAGGCCTTACATCTTAATCACTGAATTATTTATTTTGCTATAGTGTATGAGTTATAATATAGACAATAAAATACAGGTGAAAAGCTTAAGATAACTGAAAAAGGAGAAACTGTTTTGGGGATCATACATTTAAAGTTTATTTTAATGGGTTGGTAGTATGCTAGTGCAACCCTACTGTAGCAAAGCTAACCTGGGCATTGTTATCTAGTAGCATTAGACCAGTAGTCACCAACCTTTTTAAAACTGAGAGCTACTTCTTGGGTACTGAATAATGTGAAGGGCTACCAGTTTGATACACACAGTTTTAGTTGGATCTGAAATATCAAATTTGTTAAATTTACCTTTTATTATACACTGACACTTATTATACACTTATTAAGACACTGATCATGTTAATGATTTCTCATAATATTTATCAACAATGATTTAACAAAGTAGGAAACAGCTATTTCTAGAAAAGGCCTGCATGTGACAAATGTGGTCCACCATGTTGGTGACCCCTGCATTAGACAGTTTAGCTAGCATGATACAAGGTCTACCATTACGCAAATTTTTGCATCATAATGCTTTGGTAAACCTGCAGAGGTGAAAAGACTAATATCAAATTCTACTCATGTGAAAGTAGTGTTACATCAAAGAAAATTTCACTTAAGTACAAGTAAAGTTACCAGTCTAAAAACCTACTCAAGTAAAAAGTACCTCATTTAAAATTTACTCTGAGTAAAATGTACTAATTTCCTTTTTTTTTTTTTTTTACAGTGGGGGTGGGATGGGGAATTTTATTTAAGTCAAAAAAGGACAAGGAGATATTAATCTTAACCTAGTTGAAGAAAGGAACAACTTTGAAGTGCAATAACAAAAAATAAATAAATAAAAAGCAAAACAGGCTTGAGGCAAATTTGAGTTTTGCACTTTGCAGCAAAAAATCTCCTCTTATAATGTCATTTAATATATTGAGAGAAATCACAGAATTCAGACGGTGAACGCACAAATTAAACAACTTTAGTTTCGACTGCATTTTGCTTTCAGCCGGGTCTGCATCACTGGTGAACTTCTTGTCCGTCTCCATCTTTCTTTCTCATTTCAGTGCGTTCGTTCTCCACCCATCAATCAATCAGTAGTTAGTGTATTATTTGTATTCATTCATTTTTTAGCTTAGTAACAGATATCATTAAAACATTTAATGTATTTACTTGTATATCATTTAAATAGAAACATAGAAGTGCACAAAAAATGATTTAATTACAATGTACATTGTCTCAAAGCTTAAAACTCCTCCTGACTGGACTCGGCTTGACTTCAGTCTGGTATACAAGGGAAGTGCTAGCATACTGGTTGAGATGCTAGCCTTCTGATTGAAAGATTGGGGGTTCATATTCCTGCACTGCCAGTCTACCAATGCTGGACCTTTTGAGCAAGGCCCTTCACTGTAAACTTCCCAGATGTACAAAAGAGGTAATTGTACATCATGTTAAGAGAATCTGCCAAATACTGTAAATCTAAATTCAAACGAAATATCGCTTCTGTAAAAGGAATATGTCTTGTTGTTCTTGTTTTTTGAACATTTACATTGTGTTCATCGAAATACTAAAAAGTTTGTAAAGGAGGTCTATTGCAAGCGCTGTAATCATAAACAGTGGGTGAAGCTGCAAGACAGTAATATGATCAACAGTCCAAATCTCCTTATCTAAAAGAATACAATCGTGAAAGATGCACAATGCTTCAAAATCCAAAACACAAAGTGGTTAAAGCTGATTATGCCTCGAGTACAAAGCAGTCTATGGCCTGACCCAGTCGGTCCATAAAGCCCCTTCTCCAGTTTCTCAGTCATCGCTCTAGGATATTATCATGTGTTCCTTCTCTGCAACCAGTTACAGACCTCCTGCACTAAAATTACAGCTGTGGCAAATACATATTGCCAAAATAGCCCCACTGAAACTGATTAAATCTGAGGCATTCTTTGCATAGATATTGGTTATGAGAGTGAAATACTACTTTTTTTTTCTCCCCCCCTCCATACTTTGAATATTCTTGGCTTTATTTTCACGATTTGGATCTCGCAATGGAAAACTGGGGCCCATCTGGCTAAATTTAGAATAATGACCATGGTCTATGTTTTGTATGTTCACAGTAAGTGAATGCCGGTGTGGAAGTGTCAGGAAAATCCGCAGAACTGCACGAAAGGGGTGACTATGGAAATATTTGGTTTATGCCAGCTCGGCCACGCTATTGTCTTTGGCCGAGTGCTGCATGCTTTCTGTCTCTTGACCTCTCAGTTAACCGATGATGAATTATAACTCAGAGTTATAGCTACCTAAAAGCAAGGGTGTTTAAAGATCCTCCGTTTTTAAATGGGTCTCACTTCCTGCTCGGTAACAGCCTTGACACTTCGCCCTCGGAGCTGGAGCGTGACCGCTGTCAGATAAGATGCAGCGCTCGAGCATCCGATTTGAAAGGACAGCGTCAGGACCGAGCGCTAATCCGTCCCACATGCTTGCTTGGCCCGAGAGCTCACGCACACAGAGGTCTGACAGAGAGAGACATAGAAGATGAAAAAGGGAGCGGAAAGAGCCAGAACACGACTGATTCATGGCGTTGGGAACACAGTTTTACATCCCGAATTATGTTCCACCGTGCTCTGCTGTTTGTTTTTTATCGATGTGGCTCCTGTCCCTTTTGTGCTCCAGGAGCTTTTGCAGCTGCCCTCTCCTTCAACTTGAACCCGGAGCGCGACTTTTTTACCACTTCCACTGAACACCACTAGAGACACTACTTTTTCTATAGCATGTGTCACGCTTTTTTTTCCTTTTTTTTTTCTCGGCCGCTTGTTCTGTTTTGCTTTGTCTGTTGAGCATGTACGGCTGCTCTGCACGCTTTTATGAAACACATGGAAAGCTGGAAAGAGCCCATCGACTCCACACGGCCTACGAGCTGTGCCTCGTTTCACTCTGCTTTTCCAAAGCTTCGAAATATCTCCAGGCAGCTTTTAACAATCAGCTATTCGTGCGCCCTGAAGGGAAAGCGGCATACAAATATGAAATTGAGGGTGCAAGGCTTATGTGAATTAGAATGCGGATAAAAAAAAAAGAACACTGATAAGACAGAAAAAAAATAGCGCTTTCTGTAAAAATCTATTCTGAGAAAGCTCATTTGCATGCATTAAAAAGCATCGACTGCTAGTCAAATTGTGGTTTCTAAATTGCCCCAGATATTATTTCGATTGCAAACCCAGGCAAACGGTCTACTTTAAGCAGAATGAATAAACTGGCATAGTTAAGTGTTTAGTGTTGTTTTCCGAAAAAAAAAAATGAAATGGAAGAATATTATGTTCAGAATGTCTAGGCCTATTCCGTTTCATTATTCAAACAGCGGGACGTTGGCATTAGAGGGAGCAATTTTTAGGCACGGTGCCAGAAGATACCCGCTACAACTCATACCCGATGCACTCACATAGACTCTGGTTTCACCATGACCAGAAACAACAAATGATGCCTAAATGGGTTAAGAATCATTTTTAATATTCTTAATGGTAAACATCTTTAATGTTATCTATAAAATGATCTATAAAGTTGAGCATCTCAGAACTTTAAAGATGGAGTTGGACTGTAAATAGTATCAACAGTCTAATATATTGGCTTAAGACCGCAGTTTCCATGAACATCACTAAACAGCAAACCTCAACAATGATTGAACCGTAATGAATAGACATTCTGTGCCACAAGAGCCTTGCTCAGGGGCCCAGGAGTTGCAGCTTGGTGTGGCTGGGATTTGAACTCATGACCTTCATATACAAAGTCCAATCCCTTCACCACCAAGAACAGTAGGACTATCCCTATTGTTAAAAGTGTTCTAGACTTGAATTGAACAGTCCATCGCCATGCACTATGTTTTTATCCATACAGAATAAGTTTCCTGTGTGTTGCAACAATTCCCAATGGCTATCTGTGGCTGTGAGTCCATGAGAGCAAACCTGGCCATGCTGTCTGGGTGGGCGGGCTGCCATTAATATATCCCCTGTCAATCAGTATAACGATGCTTGGCCATCTGTGAGCCTTCAACCTTCCTGGATTGTAGCTGTAGATGTGACAGAGGCGAGCTAGCTAGTAGTGCGAATTGGCCAATGACCAAACTGAGCGAAAATGGACATGAAACGAATGAGTGAAAGACTTCTTAGCAGCGAAAGGGAAAGTAATAAAAGCAGAAATTAAAACAGGGACGAGAAAACGAAATGCAAAGAATACTGAAAAGAATTGAATTTGATGACAAAGCAGCAGAGGACGAAGTTGAAGACGAAGAGACACGGCGGTGGTCTGACTCATATTCTCCAGTTCATGTTTGGTAGCAGCTTATCCATGTTTAATAAAACCGCAGCCCCTTTATGCCGAGTTCCAGCCTGTGCACAGAGGGCCAGAGGTAGATATTGTGAGAGTGAAACGGGACAGGCAGCGAATCCAGTCTTCACCCGCAACCAAAGCCAAGACACCATTCGATATCGACTGCTCTCCCAGTTGAAGAATTGGAAGCATCCTACTGTTTTGATTCGCTCGTGCTTAAGTAAACAGCGAAGAGTGTGCAGGAAACATAACTGTGCATGATATGCTCACGCAGGACGGCCAAGCCGAGAGCACAGGCCCCAGTTTTTTTTTTTTCATTTTTTTTATCTGAAGACTGAAAACATCTGATTTTTTTTCACACCCTGCATGCAAGGGCCTGGTGTTCCAACACTCATACAGAATGCCAATCTGCTTCAAAACCGATGATATATGTTCTGCTTTCTTTATGTACGTGTGTGGTATCCCCAAAAATAAATCATTAAAAGGAATGAATACTTCAAGAACGTACCACTGGCTTATTCTGAAAAGATGTTCATAGCTGACAGTGTTAGGATCGACCTCCCGGCCCATAACGTTACCTTACTTAACCTTTGGGAAACCGTAGCTTCGCTGGCTGAATAAATGCCCCGAAACCCTTCATGTGTTTGTGTTTGTGTTTTTCATAAAGAAGGAAAAGGGGTTGTTTTATGTTGCGAACGCAACACAGCTGGGAATCAGTAAGAGGCCTTTTTTCGACGTAAATAAGAAGGTCGGATTTTGCTAGCCAATAGAAAAATATTACGAGAGCATATGTTTTTATTAGACGTGGGGGCAACGTCATAACAATGAGTCGATTTGCCATTTTTAGGCAAGGTTAGCAGCTTTAACACGGATTCCCAGAACCACCCTGGAGTTGTGGTCTGGGTGGCTGCTCAGGCAGAGGAAATTTAACTCCAAAGTCGAGGTTTCCAGGAGATTGTGGAGAGAAGCGAGCTTTTACACGCATTTAAAACCCGTCCTCAGTTGAATCCCCATTGTCCAAAAATAGCCGAGAGGACCACGTGTGAGCCGCGGATTGCCGTCTAAGACTTCTGAGGAGGGCGCAGAGTTGCGCATCACAGGACCGGCGTTGCATCATGCGGCGTTATCGAAACGCAAAAAGATGGTCTAGTAATCTTCGGCTATTTTGATATTCTTTCCTTTGCTCAAAAATGATCCATGGACTACACGGATCTCTTCGGAAAGTTACCTGGATAACCCCTTTTCGAGGACGTCATTCTCAGGGAATCTCCGTTCATAAACCCAAAAGACTGGGTGATAAAGCTGATATAAAAAATAAAAAAAAAAGAAAGAAGCCATAGATGAATAAAATGAATGAAAGATCTGGATTAATTAGCACTAGATCAAAGCCTCATGCTTTTTTTTTTTTTCTCTCCTGCACTCTCTGCTCTAGCCACATGTGGTCCACAGACTCGGCCCAGACATGTGGTTTTATTTAGCTTTGTGGAAAGGTTAAATACGAAACTTGGATAAGGGGGAAAAAAAGCACTGGATCTTTTTATATGATGCAAATTTAAAAGTTTCAGAGGCATTTTAAGACATACATGTAAAAGCGTATTAGTCTTTTGCAGTTTGTAAGTAAGTCTTGGCATCGGATTTTGGCCATGACGCCGGCGTAGCCTTATTGCCTCGGTTTATGTGCGTGGTTTTGTGTAAAGCTAATTCTTTCAAGCGAAATGCCTGTACCAGGCCTTATTTGATACTGGCTCCAAACAAATTGTTGTGCATTGTGTCATTTTTAGATTATATGTGTTTAACAGCTTGTAAACTGTAAAAAAAAAAAAAAAAACAGGAATTCTTCATTAGTGTGGTGTAGATATATGAAACTCTGAGAATGCAAATATATTTATGAAAACATAACCACGTGTAATATAACAAAGAAAAATCTTTATTGGTTAAAACAGCCATTTTCTTTTCACAGATTTGATTGACTTTTTTGTTGTTGTTCTTGTTGCTATCATACATTTGCGCACTGTACGACAGTGGATCAAAATTAAACATAAGTCTGTATTTGCCTCATTCAGTGGATATGAAATCTCTTGCTCTGAGCCGTCAAGGTCCAGGCGCATAAAAAAGGGTTTTTCACATGAAATCTGTTTTGATATAGTGATTGTTGGCCTGGTATATTGTCAAATAAATTAGTCACATGCATAACAGAGAGAACATGTAGCCATTTCTGCATCATAAAACATCCTTACCAAAGTCTCAGTGCAAACACCATTGTAGCCGGAAAAAAAAAAAGGAAATTAATTTATATATAGAACCTCCCTGTTTGAGTACCGATATGCTGTGATGTGAAATTTGCAAATCAAAACCTTAAAAAGAAGTAAAAAAAATATCTAAATTTCATCTAGAGTTTTTGGTAATTGTGAAGCTACATTGGCGTACATCTCATATTCATTCATGTATTCATTTTTTTTTCTCATTCATTCATTTAAATGACTAAATATTAGTCCAGCTCCAAAAAGCAGTCCTCTAAAAACTCACATTTGTGACAGTTAGCTTGATTTTACAGTACTAAAACTCTATCTCTCAAGCAGCACGATTACACTGATTTAAAAAAAAAAGATAAAGGAAAAATAAGACACTACTTGGGTAGAACACAGACAGAACTTGCGTCCTTTTTCCATATAACGAATGCTGGAATAAGGGAAAGTGGCACATCATTATAAAGGGAGAACCTATAAAATCTTTTAAAGCAAAAAAAAAAAATGCAGATTTCCCACACCAAGAGAACGAACACGAAAATCATCAAAACTAACAAGACATATATTCAAAGTTTATCAGGAAAAAAAAACGACAGTTCACTACGATTAATAAAAGCGACCTTTTTGTGTTAATAAAAAAAAAAAAAACTATAATAAATGCCGAAATTTGGATTATTGTCAATAAATACGCAGTTGGCTCTAATGAATTTGTTATTGCTCTTACTTTTGTGCGAAGTTTTACTCGGATAAAGATGACCTTGATTAATATTTAGTCACTGAGTGGTGGTTGTCCTGTACTCTTTATGAATAAATAAATATGAATTCATTAACTTCAGCACTAGGAACCTACACACAACCCCGGGTGACTAGACAGCTTCGAGGTCTTAGAGATGACGAGGATGTTGCGAAAGTTGTAAACCAATAGAGTATGCTTGGCTTTTTTTTTTTGTTTTTTTGTTTTTAATTGCAGCTAAAATGAATAAAACAATGAAAAACAATCACGTGACCATATTTATCCGGGAACAGGGGGGGGCGGGGGGATGCACAAATTACAAGAAATGAATTGAATAAGCTCTGAATTGGCCTCTCAGCCCTGTCACTGTTCGGCTGTTAAAGGCATGTTAGCGCCGCTAGTCTTAGACATTGACGTTAATTAACACATAGTACCTCCAGCAGTGTGAGTAATTTTTACGTCTCTGCATCTACACTCTAGAGCGAGAACAGGACACTGGATGGTGTCCTTTCCCCGAGTGCAAGAGACGTTTTTCTTTTTCTCTCTCTTTGTCTTTGCACCTTATGTCCTTAAGAGACTGGTGGCACAACGCAAGCGCGGCATGGGTTAGCGCAGCTTTTAGACATCCAGGTCGTCAGGCCTGGCCCGGCTGCTAACGCGGCTGCTCGCACGGCTGGCCGGTCTCGGTTCGGTGAGCGACAGAGGCTGCATCTCACTGCTCACAGGCGCCCTCTTGTGCTCGTGACCTTCGTCTGGGTAGTCAAAAGCGTGTGCGTGAGAGTTGGAGATGGTGCTGCCGTTGTGGCCCAAGCGCTGGCGCTCGGTGCTGTAGTTCGCCCAGTTTTGCTCACTCGCCTGCTTGTTGTAGTTGCGGCAAGAGTTGGTCCTCTCGCCCGTCGCTAGCTTGTAGCCCGGTGGCGACATGGGTGACAGCGGCGCTGTAGGGGACGGGCATCCATTGTAGAAGGCATACTTGGTGCCTGGCAAGTCCTTGGGAGTGTGGGTTAAGGTGTTGGACTGAAACTGCCCCTGCCTTCCCTTGACACGGTCCTTGATCCGCTTGAAAAAAACGTAGAAGAGCTCAGCGCCATTGAGAACCAGCGAGACGAGCGACACCACCAGCATGAAGATGATAAACACCGTTTTCTCGGTGGGTCGTGACAAGAAGCAGTCGACGCGATGGGGGCATGGCGAGCGCTCGCAGGTGTACACGGCAGCCAAGCTGAAGCCGTAGATGTACCACTGAATGAGCAGGAAAGCGATTTCAAAGAAAGACTTGAAAAGAATGCTGACCACGTAGGTGCGCAACAGGGCGCCCTTCATCTTCACCTTGCCGTGCTCCTGCAGGCCATGCTTGAACTTTTTGAGCTCGATGCGTTTAAGCGGCCCGTCCACGTCGGCGCCGTCGTTCTGGACTGCGCGCAACTCTTCCTCCTGTCGGTTCAGCTTCTGCTCTTTGCGCATCAGGTAGAAGACGTGCGCCAGGTAGAGGAGCGTCGGCGTCGACACAAAGATGATCTGCAGCACCCAGAACCGGACGTGTGAAATAGGGAACGACTTGTCATAGCACACGTTCTCACAACCAGGTTGCTGCGTGTTGCACTTGAAAGCGGATTGTTCGTCGCCCCATGCCGACTCCACGGCTGTCCCCAGCACCAGAATGCGGAAGATGAAGAGGACAGAGAGCCAGACCTTGCCTCCGGCTGTCGAGTATGCCTGCACCTTGTCCAGGAGCCGGCCCAAAGCGCTCCAATCACCCATCTTGGGGCTTGGTTCTGCTACAAGAAAAAAAAAAAGTGTGAAAATTGTTATAACATGTCTATGTCAGGTCCCACAAAAGCATCTAAGATATTTAAAAAAATATATATATAAACATGGTATACTTTAAGAATTTGTAGAAAACATAGATGTCCAATACTATGTATTAGTTATGTGTCTTGACATATACGTCAAGAAGCTATAGTTGTCATAGAAAGAAATTAAGACTGGAAGGAAGATTGTTCAGGAATAATGTCACTCTAAGAACTTTCGCAACACCACCACAGCAAAAAAAACTGACCAAAGAAACGGTGTTATCCGACCCTCATCTCTCTCAAAAACACAGTGATATATGACTATGCTACTGTCCAGCTCATCAGCAAGTGCTCCATAAAGCCTCTCATCGTCATATTTAAAAAAAAATAATAAATAAATAGAATAATAAAACATGTAATTGATTAACCTCCTCTATACCTCCCAAGCAACATATAAATCTTTCACCAACATGTGAAATTTTCTATTTTTTTTTCTCTCTCCTTCTTTTTTCCCCCCTAGAAGAACAGATGTTTTGTGATGTTCTTAGTAAATTGTCAGCAGCCGGTGCCTACAAGGCCTGAAAGTCTCTCCCTCTCTCTTTCTCTCTCTCTCTCTCTCTCTCTCTCTCTCTCATCTAGATACAAAACACAGACAAAACTCCAGCAGAGAAACCATTTAGCAAACTCAGAGTCTCAGCAGTTTGGGATCAAAGCAGCCTATGAAGGAGCCCAAAGCTACCCATCTGAACCAAGAACCACATAAAGACATATTTAACAAATAGTGACTCCTTGTTTGAGGTTGTTCAATGTGATGTTTAATTCCAGATATGTAATAAAGTAGGAATAAGTCTAGAATTGTATAATAGACCCAATGCATTTGGGTCTGGTCTTGGCTTTTGATTAGAGGAAAAGGAAATCTAAAGTAATCATGTCTAAACATTTCATATGATTCATGTTTGTGGGTTTATTTCTGACTTTCCAATAAAACAATATGATATAATATACAATAACTCTTTGTATACATTAGATCCCAGTAAGGATGTTTATAAGCATGTTATAAGCTGTAAGAAAAAAATCATAGGTGTATCTTAAGGTCTTTAGGTGTATCAGCTAAGATCTTATAAGGAGGTCTGCAGGAAGGTCTCAGCTCAAGAATCCCAAGAATTAAAAGAGAAAAAAAAAAGTAAAAGTAGAAAGAAAAAGAAAAAGTGTATAAAAGTGGTTATTAACTGCTGCTCACGTACCTGAATAGACAGCAAGAAGTAAGAGGAAAGGAGAGCCGAGCCCTGAAGGACTTTCTCCGGCAACTTCCTAAACTCCGACTCGGTTGGACTGAGGTTCACTTGTCAAACTTTCCCCGCTTATAAGACATTCAGGTTGCCAGATTGCGTTTTTTTCCACTTGGAGAAAAAAAGTGCTTTTGGTTAACCCTTTGAAATCACTGACGCTTAAGACTACTGCATTTTACTATTACATTGCTTTGTGTATTAAATCCCACACATTTTGAATCTATAGAGATCTCAAACTTTTTTTGTTTTTAGGTGATATTACCTGGCAACCCAAACCTGTGTGGTAGATTGTGGAAAACTTGTAAGACAGCACGCGGAATCACATGATTCCTGCTTTATAATTTTTGGCCTCTTTTTTTTACCTTCTTACTTTTTTTTTTTTCCCCTTTTGGGGCATTCTTACAAATTCAAGGATGCTTTTCAGTACTTTTTTCTTTCAAACCAAACCAAACTCCCAACTTATTTATTAATTAGGCATAGGATTTACTTAAAGTAAGAACAATAAATACACCAATAAATCAATTCATAAAAATAAGAACATTATGTGCAAATCCATAGTAAATGCAAAAGCAGTAACATTAGTTACATCATTTTATAGTCTCTTTGTCAGATTATATAGAAAGCATGTTGCTGATTAAAGGCTTTATAACATATTAACATATAAATAGAGTGTTAGGATATAAAGAGTCTGTGAATGTAAAAACTGTGGAAAAAGTAAAAGAAAAGTCACTCAACAGGTGAACTGCGCCATCTGGTGTTTAACATCATGATACACTCACAAGAACACACACATTGTTTTTGTATGGCAGTGGGGGAAAACTAAATCAAAGAGGAAGACCGGGGGTCGTTTCTAGCCCCTATTTTCAAAGACCATAGGCAAAATGAACATTGGAGGCCCCCCTGTTTCCTTCCGTCCATCTTTCAAAAGAAATAAAAAGCACTTGTATACTAAAAAATATTATTTCTTACCTTTTTATTGATATAAAACCTGTTATGGTACTTTTATATTTTTTCACATTATGTTCAAATTAATTAAACTTTAACTTTAACACAAAATAAAGAAAGAAAGTTCACCTGGACCAGCTCTTCTTTTCTCATTATTATTATTATTATTATTATTATTATGCATTTGCCAACTAGGTTAAATTGCTGTGTTTGTTTACAAACTTTTACTTTTATAATTGCGAATTTAAACTCTTAGCGCATCACAGCGCCGTTTTGAACTCGGAATGGCAAATGTCTTCGGCCTCTTCGGATGCAAAATGGTGCTTTTTGCGTCTTTAGCCCGACTTTTTCAAGTATATGGACAACAAAGACAACTGTGTTCATGGATACGACTGCCAGATGCTACTAAGGTACAGAAATTATGCAACAACCAATCCGCATGATGATGTACTCAATAACTTTTGCGACTCCGGGAGGGTGTCGGTGCTGGGCTAGGGGCTAACCCTAGCCAGCCCACTCTTCTGTCCATCCTACTTTGAAGCATCTGCTCCCTGGACAATAAATTAGACTACATCCGACTCCAGTGGACCACGCGGCAAGAGTTTAGAGACTGTTGGGTCTTTGTATTTACGGAGACGTGGCTCAGCGACAGAGATCCGGACACCGATTTGTAGATAGACGTGCTGGTGGCGACAGAAACGTAGCTTTGTGCGGTAAGACTCACGGTGGTGGCACATGTGTTTATATCAACACAGATTGGTGCAAGAACTTTGTGCTTGTCACCAGCTATTGCTCATATGGAGTAGTGAAGTATTCGACTAAGATGCGGGCCATTTTATTTACCCCAGGAATTCACCACTGCTTTCATTATCTAAGTGCACATCCCCCCAGCACTAATGCTAATGATGTACTGTGTGAACTCTATGTGCAAATCTCAAAACAGTCTTGCATCTCAACCATGCAAATCTTAAAACAGTGCTTTCTAAACCCCATAAGCTTGTGGCCTTTGCAACGAAAAGTGCGAACACACTGGATCTTGTTTACACAAACATCCCTTCTGTGTATCGTGTGGAG
The DNA here is from genome assembly GCA_024362625.1 of Silurus asotus. Classification (NCBI taxonomy): domain Eukaryota; kingdom Metazoa; phylum Chordata; class Actinopteri; order Siluriformes; family Siluridae; genus Silurus; species Silurus asotus. Next base: position 1,080,429 of record MU556250.1, read on the forward strand.
CCCTGCCTCCACCTCAGCTACTCAGACCACATCTCTGTTATGCTAATTCCAGCATACAGACCGCTTGTCAGAGGCTAAACCGGCTCTGAAACAGGTGAAAACCTTGCCAGCAGGAGCGCCTCTGCTCTTCAGGACTGTTTTGAATGCACTTACTGCGACATGTTTAGGGAGGCTGCAACCAACTGCAATTCCATTAACTTGGAGGAGTACAAGTCATCAGTGACCAGTTACATCAGCAAGTGCATTGATGACGAGACCATCTCCAAGACCATCACTACACGCTCCAACTAGATGCCGTGGATGACCGCAAAGGTGCGTGGGCTGCTAAAGTCTAAGGACTCCACTTACAGAGCAGGGGACTATACGGCCTTAGAAACAGCAAGGGACAAACAGTCCTGAGTCATCAGATAGGTGAAGTGCACAAATGGCAAGAGAATCCACAGTCAATTCCAGGACAGTTTAGACATCTGGCACATGTGGCAGGGCATCCTGGCTATCACTACTACAAGACAACTTCACCCGCTGTGAAGTTGAACCTACTGGGCCTAAACACCTCCCTCTCCAACTGGATTCTGGACTTCCCGACTGGGAGACCTCGGTCAGTCCAGATCGGGAACAGCATCTCCAGCACCACCACAATGAGCACTGGGGCCCCTCAGGGCTGCATGCTCAGTCCACTGTTGTTCACTCGGCTGACTCACAACTGTGGTGGGTTTTGTCATCAGGAACAACGAGTCAGCATACAGAGAGGAGGTGCAACAGTTAACAGCCTGGTGTAGAGGCAACAACCTGTCTTTGAACGTTGACAAAACTAAAGAGATAGTTGTTGATTTTAGGAGAGCACAGAGCGCCCATTCTCCACTGATCATCGATGGATCCTCTGTGAAGATCTTCAAGAACACCACTTCCTTTATACAGTGATATTAACTGGTTCCTCTTCAGATGATTGACAGTTATTTTATATCTAATGGACAAAGAGGCAAGTTTTATGCTGCCCATCTGGTGTGCTAGTGTATAGGTTTTTACAGTTATGGAGGTCAGCAAGCCACCATGCAGATACAAGTCCAGGGCTTTAGTCAATGTTCAGGATCCCCTTAGATTTTTCACACATAATGGTTTTTAAAGTTTAGACAAATCAGCGTGGGAAAACTAATATGAAATACATTGCTGATAAGGAAAATCTTAAAGGAGAATGAGCAGATTGAGGTCTAAGATGTCTGGAAATCTATAGTAACTCAAACAAGCACTTTTTTACCCCTGTGGTGAGCTGAAAAGCATCTCAGAATAAACAACACATAAACATTGAGGTGGATGCAATACAGCTACAGAAGGTCATCAACCAGGAAAAGGAATCTAAGGGGAAAAAATCACCCAAAATGAACTAAAGACTTGAAAAAGGCCAGGACTTTTTCTCTAATCTTTAACCGAAGATGAACGCAATTCTTACATTTATAAAAGATGCCTGACATTTATCTTATTCATATAACTAAACAGTTTAAAGGACTGGAAGTGGAAACAGGTTAAAGAACTGGAAGTGGAAGCTTTGTGTGGCTGGGATTTGAACTCAGATCCAAAGTCCAATGCCTTACGTAAGCTACCACTTCCCCAATGCCCAATGCTTCTCTAGAGATAAAAAAAAATAAAAGCATTCCCATTAAATACATCAAATATATTCACAATAAACCAAAATCTCCACAAGGCATTCACAAGCTCCATTTTCTCTCTGAAACATTATCCTATCATGTGCAGTCCTGTTCTTATCTTTTCGTTTAAGAATTAGCATTCCACACACTCGCAGCTAAATAAAAACCATCAACTAGCTAGCTAGTTATGTAGCTAATGTGGCAGAATAAGTGATTTTATCTTTTGGCCCTTATTTTTGGGAGTGGTGACATGTCCCTTGCCGTCCTCGTTGGCGTTCAGGTATGATAACATCTGTTGGTGCAGTGGTGTGAACGACTTAATGCTAATATGTACTAGCAGAGTTTGGGTTTCTTTTGCACTACTGTTATTTCATTTTTCGGTTTTGTTGTTTGGGTTGGTTATCTTGTTGTTGTTTTTTTTTTCTGTTCTCCCTGACGTATTGATATATATATAGTGTGAATGCTGTGTGAATTTTTATTGTAATTCTTGGTTAACATTTTTTTCACAGTGTGCCAGGTGCATTAACAAAACTTCCTTGCAGTTCCTTGTTCCTGCTAGCCTGGATCCAAAGAAGTATTCTTAGTGCAGGTGTGTGTGTGTGTGTGTGTGTGTGTGTGTGTGTGTGTGTGTGTGTGTGTGTGTGTAGGGGAGACTATTTTATTGAAGGTGATTTAATAATAAAGTATACTTTTTGTATTGATGGGTACGTAGTCGGATTAAACTAATTGGGAAAATTCTTTTTTTCTTATATTTATCACTGCCACATTAATGTTAGGCAAGTTTGCTATCAAAATATTCAGCCCTCAGATCCAAGTTTAAAAATAAATGTATGTGACTTGTCGTAACTCAGACCCCATGTCTGAGTAGACATTCAAATTAAGTAGCTCAATACTCAAATTAGTTTTAGCTATTTACTAATCAATTACTAATAAGTTTCAAAACTTCAAATAATATATAAACAAACCAAATGAAGACATCTTCCAGTCATAAATGATAAGAAGCAAATCAGTTTTATTGCAGTCAACTCACGCCCGTCCCATGGCGCTCTCTGGAGGAAACCAGCCTGACAGCAATGGCACCCGTCAGCTTTCACATGCAACTGCGAATTTGATATAAACAAACCTTACTTTTTATATCTCACCCTTAGTAAAATTTACATATTTTGTCTAATATCTCCTCCTTCACAATTTATGAACACCAATCATTTTACGGGGCTTTGCATATCCCACATTTTGCTTACGTGTTTTCTGGTAGGTTTCTCCTATTCTTAGTAAAATTCCACCCATTTCCAGGAGGTCTCATTCACCTCCATACAATTCTAATTTACATGTATAACGAACATCTCTTGATAGTGACCATGTTTTTAAAATAATCCCCCGATCATTCACTTTTGCACATAATGCAACAGATGCAATATTCACACCTTTTCTTGAAATCTCGTCTGTTTTTTTTTTTTCCTATGTCTGCAAATCTTCCTTTGTTTTGTTTTGTGTAGACTTGGTATAGAAATGTGTTTTTTACTAGTTTTACAAACCAGGGTTTTAGTTTTAACACACCAGCACTTTTCTCCTAATGCTTTTCCTATTTTTCATAGCGCTCTTCATTGACTTAGTTTTTCTTAAAATCTTCCTAAAATATATTTCTTATGCCATAATACTTCTATGTATAAAACATTTCCTGTCTTACTCTCATCCTGCATCTTAAGCTCACGCTCTCATAGAAACATCTTGCTTCCTGTGTGTTTTGGACATTGTACTTCTTATACAAATTCTTGCAACTCCTCTTTTCCTTATTATCTGATGATGTGTTGTGAGTATTAACCGATTACTCTTTAAATTTTTTTATTTTTATATATTTTTAGATGATTTTTCCACTTAACTTGTATAGTCAAGGCATGTTGCCTGCATGCTGCTTGCTTATTTTACTATTTTAATTTTCGTAATATTTTCCTATCTTTTCCTTCCGGCCGACCTCCTTTGCCTGGTGTAGATGGTCACCACTTTCTACTGGCCTGTTTTCTGGAGTGACTATTGGTCCTCATATGCGTCTCTATTTTCCACCTCGAATATCTCTTCCGGTTCATACTCATGGCGCCTCTACATTTTTCCCCTTATTTTTCTAAAACTGTTTTTTTTTCTAATCCCTAACCCAATCCATCAGCCGTATCTGCTCACTCGCCTTTATAACATGTATTACATTTACAAGCATTTTAAGTATATAATGTATGCTAAACTTCATATATGATAAACTTTATTCTAAAGCATGATTATTGATTTTGTCTGAACTCTCTTTATACACCGGGTTCTGTGCAAAGCTGAGTATTATACTATATTAATGCTGAGTCATGGTTATATGTATTAAGCTTGGATTTAAACTAATATAAGCGATGTTATATGTTATCTGAAGCATATTGCTAAATGATATGATATATTACTAGATTTTAATACTGATAGCTAAAACTGGCCTAGGTTCAATTACATGGGTGAACTTTATGCACCCTATTATGCAAGATGAGCAAAGATGTCATGCAGTCTCTCTGTTTTCTCCGCATAGCCGAGATGTTTAACCACATAGGGAGCTCCATACATGACTTTTGACTGAATTTTGCACAGTGCATGATGCACCTGCACTCACCAACCCTATTATACCTGACTTTTCTACTTTTATTGCTGTTATTAATATTTTATATTATTATATTTACATTTATTATCATTATATTATAAACTGAACTAGCTACATTTCTCAACAGACTCTTGCTGTAATACAGCTGTATGACTTCTGACTGAATTTTGCACAGTGCATGATGCACCTGCACTCACCAACCCTATTATACCTGACTTTTCTACTTTTATTGCTGTTATTAATATTTTATATTATTATATTTACATTTATTATCATTATATTATAAACTGAACTAGCTACATTTCTCAACAGACTCTTGCTGTAATACAGCTGTAATATTGCTGTAATATTTCACCAGGTTCTCTGTGAATTGTTCACAACATGAGAGACCATGTTCTTATATAAATTTATGAATGGATTAAATTGCATGACAAAAAAAACATTTAGATCATCTTGTTTTGTTTCAGATGATCTTCAGTTTCCAGTTTAGGCTGGCAGTAGGAAGACAAACTGAGATCTTCATCTGAAGCGGTGTTCCTCATGCTTCTCTTATTTTTTCTTTCTCTGCACAGCAGGCAAAAGACCTCCATCACGTTGAGCAGCACAGACACACAGGCCACTACCATCATGAGGATGTTGAAGATGTTTTTCTCTGTTGGACGTGACATGTAGCAATCGACGGAGAGGGGGCATGGCGTTGCACCACAAGAAAACCCACGGCTCATGATGAATCCGTATAGGTAGTACTGTCCGACAATGAAAACGAGCTCGAAGACGATCCTGAAGAACAGCTGTGTGATGTAGCTTCCCAGCAGTTTGCCCTTGATCTTCATGTGACGTTGCTCATTTGTGTATTTAGCTGCTTTTTTAGTTTTCTTGTCATGCTGTTTGATTCTCAGATTCTTCTCCTGGTGGATCACGTGGATGACGTAGCACAGGTACAGTAGCATCGGCATGGACACGAAGATAACCTGAAGAACCCAGAAGCGAATCTGGGAAATAGGGAACTTCCAGTCATAGCAGATGTTCTCACATCCAGGTTGTTGGATGTTGCACACAAGACTGGACTTTTTGTCTACCCATATAACCTCAGCTGCTGTGGCCAGAATCAGGATTCTGAATATAAACAGGACTCTTATCCAGATCTTCCCAATGACTGTAGAAATGGACTGCACATTATCCAATAATGTACATAGGAAATTCCAGCCTCCCATTTCCATTTAGCATCCAAACCTTCCTACATAGCAGGAAATAAACAAAAAAGAGAAAAAAAAAAATTTATTGAATGAGTATAAAAATATTATAAGCAAACCTACGAGGCGGTAGGAACATTAATACCTACTCAATATCAATAATCTACTTTTATATTATATGATAAATGCAATGTATCTATATTGTGCATATGGCGATAGATAGATAGATAGATAGATAGATAGATAGATAGATAGATAGATAGATAGATAGATAGATAGA
>MU556250.1:1086174-1134146 GCA_024362625.1 Silurus asotus
GGGGGGTCTCTTACGGTAATGCATTTATTGATCGTTCCCAGCATGTGAGTATTACACAATATGCAGTAAATACTATACCAAAACCATAAAACAAAAATTTGACATTTCAGAAAGGGAAATATGGTTTTAAATGTTTATACAAATAGATGCTAGTGTGGTGTAACTACATGCCGTATTAAATGGCGAGTTTGTCCTATAACCGTATAAATATAAAGTCCAGATACTGTTAATCAAGATGGCAGACAACAGAATTAGTTTGTGCATAGTACAGCATGTGGTGATGAAGTTTCAAGATATCTTCAGAAGACTTTATGCACAGTACGGTGATGAGACGTTCAGCCACAGTATGACATTTGAATAGTGAAAACGTTTCCCATAAAATGTATATGTAGGTTTCTCTTTTGCAGTTAGTGGGGGAAAAGAATAAGCGTATTATTATTATTATTATTATTATTATTATTATTATTATTATTATTATTATTATTATTATTATTCAGGCATAATTTAATCAGGCATTCTGGTATAATCTGGTCTTTATAATGATCTTATTATTAACTAACTGACATTACAAAAGGTTATTTGGCAAAAAAAAATATTTTAGTGTGTTTGCTACTAACAAGTGATGATTATTTAAAATCAAGTAGAATAAATTTCCTTCAATCTGTCATGTGAAATCTGTACATGATTCCTAGTACTTTAAATGCACCCGATATAGTAGTTCACGTCACACACACACAAACAAAACACAGATGTAGATAAGAAATAACACATAAATCCTTCACAGCCCTTAAATTATGGTAATTCTACATTTATTTTTCTGTTTGTTAGATTTACGGGGCAACGTTTTGAGCGATTAGTCTGTAATATCTATATCTGGCTAATATTATGTATCTTGCTCACCTTTACAGAAGAAAGCTATTCTGTAGCCCAGTAGCTCACTGCTGGACTTTGCGTTTTTGTTTGGTAGTGGTTTGCAATGGTTACGTAAGCGAACCGTATTTTATGTGCAACGATGTATTTATTTATGTCAAATACTTTAGAAACTGGCAAATGCCCAGGTCAGAGTTAGTTAAGTGCATTAATGATTGACAGATGTAGACATTTATACTCTTTATACTGATGTTTCTTCACTCCTTTAACAATGGACATGGTCCCAAAGCAGCTTAATAGAAATAAATAGTCTGATACAAATTTACATTTATAAATTAGTCTCTAATTCTATCACTAAGTTTATCCCTAATAATTAAACCAGTGGTGACAGTGGCAAGGAAAAGGCGAACCCATCCTTTCATCATTGCATCAAGAGTTCAATCATTGTTGAGGATATCAAACTGTCCAAAGATGGAGACTTGAATGCAAAAACTGATAATCAAATCTAGTCCTAAACCATTGTATCAAACATTATATTAACTACAACTCCCTCTTCATAATTTTTTAGCTTAACCCCATAGAAGCGGTTAGTGCTTGACACAGGAACCTCATGGATCTTTGTTCATGTGGAAACGTCCTCAGCTGCAGTGAGTGGTCTTCAATTAAACAGAATTCTATCCAAAGGTAGGGCAACAGGAATGTGTAAAAGTACAGTTTGACATCAAAAGTACCCCAGGTAAGTTACATGGATGTAAAAATCCACATATAAATGTACAAATCATGTCTTATCAAATCAATTTTCACTTTTATGCATATATAGTAGCTATAAACACTAGTTTTCCTTGCATTTTAATTTATTTATAGTTGATATTTTATTATACCTTAAACATAACAGCCTGTGTGTGGTGGTAGGTGAGAGGTAGTAGTGGTTAAGGCATTAGACTCTGGATCAGAAGGTCACAAGTTTAAATCCCACCACCATCAATGCTGGGCCCATCAGCAGTTGTACATTGCTCTGGATGAGGGCATTGCCAAATGCCTTAAAGGTAAGTGTGTGTGTATAATGAGAATCCCCTGCACTCAATTACTAGCTTGACATAGTAGACTGTCGGATCTCAGAATCCCCTCTGAGACCAAACACCTCAGGAGGGCTCCAAGTTTCCCTTATTACCAATCAGACCGCACAAAAACTTGGTTTAGACTCCCAATGAAAGGCCCAGAGGCTTGGATGAGAAGGACAGCAAAATACAAGTTTATTTCTTTACTCTGCAGAGAAAATCAATAGATGATTGCAGATAGATGCTTGGGAAAGTCCCAAAAACCCCGATGGGCAAATCACCTAAGGTGATTTCCACACAAAGACTTAGGTAGTTTCCAAAAATATAAGCTCACCTAAGAATGAAAGTAGCAACTATAATCCTAAAATAGAAGTCTTCAGACCTGTCCTGAAGGTACTTCCAATGGCAAGAAGATCCCACTGCACTGCTCTCTAAAAAAGAACTGCCCTGACTGTTGAGATCGCCTCCTATTTATTTGCAGGCGCCTATGAGCACCTCCTCTCTTAATTTACATAATTTTAGTTCAAATCTCATTATTTCCATACCACTGGTTCTTTTTAGGCCCTCCCCATTAATTACTAAGCATCACGTGGTATTTTCCAAATCCTATTATTTCTGGTTCTTCCCGGTTCCTCCCTTTCCTGTCGTCATTTCCCACGTGATCTTTTTCTTCTTCATATCCCAATATTTTCTGGCCTTTTTGGGGCTTTATTTTTTAAAATTCACTCTCTCTTACTCATTCTGATCTCGGCATTTGCTAGAGCAACATCATTCATTTTATTCTTCAGTTCTCTTGGATTATATCTTATTTTTCTTCTTCTTGATTATGCGTAAGTCCCTTCTTATTTTATTCTTATTTCTATAGTTAAATATTCTTCCTTAAACCTTATTTTATGGTCTTATGCGCTTTATGCTACTACTGTGATTATAGTTGATTATATTGCTGTGCTTTTTTCTTATGCTTTCAATGTACTAGCTCAGCACCTAGTGTGCTGAACTGGTTCCTCCCTACTTATTGGCCACCAGGCTATTCATTGACCTTTGTCCTATTCTTTCTCTCATGTGTTGTAGCTCGTTGTAAGACTACCAGGCGCAAGTCCTTCGTCTCACGCCCATACCCTAGGGCCTGTCTTCCTCCCGATCATCACTTCCAGATCAGTCACCTGCTTGATGACTTGGACAACTATTTGGTCAATCCTACTCCTATTCCTAATCCTACTCATCTGGTACTGATACTGCGTCTAATTCTGGCCCCTCTTCTCCAGCCCTTTTTCCATCTGGTTCTCCATCCTATTCTCCTACTTCTCCTCGCAGTCCTTCCCCTGGACCTTCTTCCCCTGCCAGTGTCATCATGATTGAGCCTGACCAAGCACCTTCTGCTGATCTGTCTCCTTTTGAGACTTCTTTCCCCTACCAGTTTCTTGAATCCTCTGGCTCTTATCTCCCCATCTGTACTTGCTTTCCCCTGAGTACCTGTCCTCACATGGATTATTTTGGGCACAATGAATAAACATGGTGGTTTTTTTAACTGGTCTCTTGTTGTGGTTATTTTAAGCAAGCTGAATAAGCTGGTTCAAGATAGGTTTTAAGGGTAATCCTGATAAGCAGGTACGTTAATTAAATCTTATATTTTTTCCACTAAATAAGGTGATTAAACATTGATTAACAAAAAGACTAACTAATAACTACTGTTAAGTATATGCTGACTGTTATGATGCCCATCAAAAATTCCACAGGTGATTAAACATTGATTAACAAAAAGACTAACTAATAACTACTGTTAAGTATATGCTGACTGTTATGATGCCCATCAAAAATTCCACAAGACCATGGAAACAGTGCATGGCCATATAGAGTCAGAGACACTTTTCTGCCATGAACATTTTTTTTAAGATTTCAGTAAACATATCATACAAAAAATTCTAAATAAATAAATAACAGTTCTGTTCTGTTCTGTTTAGAATTGGTTTGGGATTATAATGAGATCTGGGATTATCTGGAGTTTCTGTCATGAAAGTCTTTGTCAGTGAGTTGTTACTATAGAAATGGTTGTATATTAGAGTGAGCACAATAATAATAAACTGTGATTTTAATTACGGCTGTACTAATGTCAGATTAAATAAATAAATAAATAAAACTCTGATATAAATACAAATATAAAGCTTTTCTATGCAGGCCATCCAAATCTTGTTTTTTTTAAGGCTCATCCAGTTCTGGATTTTGTGGGTTTTGTTCCATTTACACATCTTCAGCTATTTGGGTCACCTGTAATAGATAGTATTAAAATGGGAATGCAGGTTCTTCATAAGGTACAGCACAACATGCTAAAACCAAAGTTTATGAAAATTAAAGAAATGATTTTAACCTACAATGATTGATATACAGTACAGTATGACCGAACTACGGTGGAATTTATCAGTACCTCTGAAACTCTGCAGCTTGATAATTCTAACCAAAGTCTGTACTGAACTTTTAAACAGATCAACTCTTTTTTTAAAAAGATGAACTCTAGCCACTGAGCCAAACCCATATAAAGCTTTCACTGGAGTAGAAACTATTAAATTCCATTACAGGTTTTCTGACATCAGGAATTCGACCCACCTGCTTCCACTCAGGCTATTTATCACTTCAGCACCTCACTTCTGCCTTCAGACAATGAAACTATTTTACCACCAACCCCCCAAAAAGCATAAATCTTTCACTGACATGTAAAATAGAACTTTTGTATTTTTTTCTTAGATGACCTAGATGAACAGATGTTTTCTGATGTTAATAGTAAATTGTCAGCAGCTGGGCATCGCTCATGTAGACACAAAACATAGACAAAACCGTTTGGGATGAAATCATGGTTTTCGGTCCATGGGGAAGGAAAATGCTCACAATCAAGACTAGATTTTAAATAATTTACAGTAAATAGAAATTAATAAATGTTCTATGTAGGTACGTATTGGTCATATACCTTAAAGAACAGTGACAGGAAATTGGGGGGAAAGGGAGAAAAGGAGAGCAGAACAAGCACAAAGGAAGCATGGGGCAGGAGTAATCCTGCCCATGAGGATGTCTATTGTTCTATAAAAGTCATGTGATCAAAAGGCTTCCTTAGCAGCCTCTAAAACTAGGTAAATACAAACTCAAATAAATAAAAATCAAGGCAAAATGGAGATGTGTGAAAATCTAAGTACATCCGGTTCAGTAGCTTGCAAAACCCTCTTTACCAGCTGGTACTTGAAGTAATTGTGTTCTTTATGACTTTATCAGTCTCTTCCATCACTGTGGAGGAATTTTGGCTCACCCTTCCTTACAGTATTGCTTCAGCTTATTGAGATTTGTGAGCAGCTCTTAAAAGAATGTACCTCAGCATTTTAGTCTTGTTAAGGTCTGTACATTGACTGCGCCATTGCCACATCTTGAGACTGTGTCAGCGAACTCGGGTGACTAGGTGAGTGGATGAGAGGATCCAAATGCAGGATGCACCAGAAGATAAGAATTGGGAGAGAAGGGTTTAGCACAGGCAGGAAATATTTAATGTCCGAATATTTCAGAACATTACACACACAGGGTTAAAATAGAAGAAAAGGGTGAGGAGGATAGAACAGGCAGGAAAGCAATAATGTCTTTTGAACACACAGTAGCAGCACACACTGGATAAATGTTGAGGAAAAAGAGCATGCTTGGACCGAGGCAGGAGACATAAGAAGGTCGGGTGGATACGTAAGACTCCAGGGAGTTTGAGACGTACCTCCACGGGGTTTATCACTTTGGAAATGGGGAATGGACTCATGAAACGATAGGCAAGCTTCTTGCATATGACCTTAAGGTGTAGATCACGAGCAGATAGCCAGACCTTCTGGCCGACTCGATATTGAGGGGCCGGTCGGTGTCTGCGATTGGCCCATCGCTTGTAACTCCGTGATGACTTTAGGAGGGCTGCCCGGGCCACCCTCCACCCGCGCCAACAACACTTGAACTGGGCCAGGACAGATGGAACAGTGGTCTCAGGTTCCTGGGTAGAGAACAGCGGGGGTTGGTTGCCAAACACAACCTAAAAGGGGGAGAGGCCTGTGGCAGCAGTGGGAAGAGTGTTGTGAGTGTACTCAGCCCAGAGAAGCTTCTCCGACCATGTGGAGGGGTCTTGGGCACAGAGAATACGGAGGCTGGTCTCAAGTTCCTGGTTGAGCCTTTCAGTCTGACCATTGGACTGAGGATGAAACCCGGAGGAGAGGCTGACTGAAATCCCCAGGAGGCAGCAGAACACCTTCCAAAAATGGGCAGAAAATTGGGGGCCCCGATCGGACACAATGTCCTGAGGTAAACCATGCAGGCGGAAAACGTGTTGAAGCAGAAGCTTGGCAGTTTCCTTTACAGAGGGAAGCTTGGGCAGGGGAATAAAGTGATCCATCTTCCATCGACCACCGTAAGAATGCCCGTATGACCAGCGGAGGGGGGAAGGCCGATAACAAAATCCACAGCAATGTGCGACCACAGGCTTCGTGGTACAGGGAGTGGGTGAAGGAGACCTACCAGACACCCCTTGGGGTTCTTGTGTTGGTTACATGTGGGGCAGGCATCCACAAATTCGCGAACATCCCTGCGGACTGACGGCCACCAAAAACGCTTCAGGAGCACGGCCGAGGTACGAGGAGCGCCTGGGTGACAAAAGAAAAGGGAACTGTAAAAATTCTTGACAGTTATGGCATTCAGGCCCTGATAGTTAATGCAAGGACAGAAGCTATTGTCCTTCTTCTTCACAAAAAAAAAGCCCAGCACCTGCCTGAGAGTCATTGCCGCCTGTTCAGGTGCTAAAAGATGGTAAAGCCGGTCATGGGGTGGCATAGTTCCTGGCAGGAAATCAATGGCGCAATCATTGGGCCAGTGTGGGGGCAAGGAAGAGGCTTGAGTCTTGCTAAACACTGCCTCGAGGTCATGATAAACAGAAGGAACTGAACTGAGGTTGGGGGGAATCTCCGGGGAGCACGAAAACGGAATAGGGGAAGATGGAGTAAGGCAGTAAGATTGGCAATAGGTTCCCCACTCGAGAACCCGATCGCTGGACCAATCTAGGTGGGGGTTGTGCTTGCGGAGCCAGGGAAGACCAAGCATGACCGGGACATGAGAAGAAGAAGAAATAACCAAGAAGGTGAGCCACTCCCGGTGTCACTTTCTGATGGTGACCAGAAGAGGCTTAGTACAGTAAGTGGCCCTGTCTAGAGAGTCTCCGGTAATGGCTCCGTCTTCAGGCTCAGCTGACAGGCGAGGTCTAGATCGATGAATTACGAGTCGGCATCAAAGTCCACAAAGGCCGCCAGCGAAAAGTCCTGAGTACCGGAACGGATGAGGAGCTTGACTAAGGGCTTTGAAGGGTCTGGTCTCCGTCAACAACAAGCCCGCCCTTTTGCCGAACATGAAGCAGCCATATGCCTGGGCTCACCACAATAGAGACAGAGCCCCTGGGAACGGCGTCTTTCTTTTTCTGTTGGAAAAGTACAGGTGCCTACATGCAATTTCCATAAGCTGCGGGGGGGGGAAAGACCGCCGGGGCAGGAGTAGTCCGGGGGGAGTATGGTGGCGGGCCAGAGGCATGTGGTAGGCCCACTCAGGGCGGCGAGCGAAATGCTCTGAACAACGCTCACGTATTCCTCGCTCAATTCGAGTGGCCAGGGCGATCAAGGCATCCAGACCAGGAGGAAGCTCACAGGCACCTGGATCTTCCTTTACCTGGGCTGAGAGTCCCCGAAAGAAGGTGTGATATAAAGCGGTGCGATCCCACCCGCTTTCCGTGGCATCCGTGTACTCAGTCACTAAACGCTCACCCTGCGATGAAAGTAGCAAGCGTGCAGCATCCTGTCGAGGGGTGGCCGAAGCAAAAACCTTGCAAAGTTCCTCAGAGAAGGCAGTGAAGGTAGAGTAATGCAAGGACTGATTTTCCCACTCGGCCGTAGCCCACTGCAAAGCTCGTCCGGAGAGCAAGGTGATAACATAGGCCACCTTAGCCTGCTCAGTGATAAAAGAGGCTGGTTGGAGACAGAAATTCAGGCTACATTGTGCCAGGAAGGACCGACAAAGTTTGGGTTCCCCCGAGAAGCGACCCGGGGAACAAGGTGTGGCTCCCTAGGAGCAAAAACGCCGGATGCGGGCTGGACCTGGGGAGGCAACGGTAGAGCTGGCAGCTGAGGAGCGGTGACTGGTGGTGGTTTGGGCACCGAAAGGGTGTCAAGGCGTTGAATGAGCTGCTAAAGACCCGAAGTAATATCCTGGAGTCGCTGCTTATGGGTGGCGGATACCAGGACTAGAGCATTAAGGGTGGTCTGGAAATCGGTAGCATCCGCGGGATCCATAGCTGGCCAGATTGTTCTGTCAGCAACCTTGGGTGACTAGGTGAGTGGATGAGAGGACCCAAATGCAGGATGCACCAGAAGATAAGAATCGGGAGAGGAGGGTTTAGCACAAGCAGGAAATATTGAATGTCCGAATATTTCAGAACAAAACACAGTCGCGGCACACACAGGGTTAAAGTAAAAGAAAAGGGTGAGTAGGCTAGAACAGGCAGGAAAGCAATAATGTCCGAATACTTTTGAACCCACAGTAGCAGCACACACTGGATAAATGTTGAGGAAAGCAATAATGTCTGAATACTTTTGAACACAAAGTCGCGGCCCTCACTTGCTTAAAGGTGAAAGTCCGTGGCGCCAGAAGCGTGTCCAAGAAAGGAAGCGAGTTCGGAAACAGACTAAGGGAGAGAGCCAGAGAACAGAGCAAAAGGGAAATCCAAAAATCCGGAAACCGAGGGCAGGCAAAAATACGAAAAACAGGGAGATCCGAAAATGAAAGTAAAACTTTCCACGGGGAAAAATAAAGGCTGGAAGGTCTCAAAAATGCGCGAAGCTGAAATGAGACAATCTGGCAGTGAGCACATGCAGCCGGCTATTTATACCAAAACAAGATGGCGGGCGTGGCGGTGTCATTGGCTAAAAGATGGCGCCGAACCGGAAGCTGACATCGTGACCACGGAAATGTTTGTGCGGCTGGCTGACTGTTTTTTCCCAGACATTCTGTTGCAGATTTGCTGATGTGCTGGAATCATTGTACTCTATAGTTGGCCCAGGTTTAACTGTCAGACCAACGGACTTACATTTGACTCCAGAATATTTTTATGGTTGACTCAATGACTACAAGGTGCTCAGGTCCTGTGGCTGTAAAACAACCCCAAACTGACACCACTTACCTGTTGAGTTTGAGAGTTGGTATGAGGTATTTGTGCTTATATTCTGTTTGGTTATTGCCAAATGTGGTGCTTCGAATCATGGCCAAACATCTCCCCTTTGGTTTTATCTGTCCAAAGGACATTGTTCCAATGATTTGCTGATAATTAGTTACTCAAAGACTCTTGAATAGAAGCACCTGGCTGCTATTTAACTTCTTAGTTTCTATGGTAGGGTGTAGCTAATTGTTTTTACACATGGTTGCTCCATTTAGATTGTTGTCGTTAATGGCACACACACTATGTCACGTGTCGTTCTTCTGAAGTTGATTTTTTTCATGATTTTTGTCATATCATGATACATAAAATCATAGAATTAGGTGCAGTAATTGTTTATATGCATTAATAACATCTAGAAATAGGAACAAATCAGCAGAAAATCAGCTGTCAAGCTAAATGGTTGAAATCCTTGTTTGCCCAATTAAAGTCATTAGTATTTCAACTGAAGATGAAGTGCACAGTGTTGTGAAACAGGACTTTAAAGAGTTCTTATTGAGCAGCAGATACAAATGATGTTAGCCTGAAGGAAATCAAGAACATGTGGAAAGGTTTCGCAGTTTGGCATCGTTTAATTAGTTTGTTATAGTTATTATAATGGCAAATTTCACATATAGTATTGTACATGTGAATTTGTGTTCAGAAAACTGCATAGCAATTCTGTATTCATATACAAATACATATGAAATACACTGACAATCATTTATTATTAAGTTAAATTATTTTACACTTTGTCAGTTATTTCAGAAATCATTCGAGGACCTCTTTAATTGAAAAAAACACTTTATTGTGTTGTGGGTTGATTTGCAGTTACCATCATCATCAAACAAAATATAACCTCCAGAAAAGGCTTTTCACAACATCAAGACTGAAAAAGTGGTTTTACTCACAGGCCATTAGGCAAACACTTAATACAATGACATCATAGACTACAGACTACCTGCAAACTTTGCACACACATACACACATATATAACACACATACACACACCTTTCCTAATGCGAATAACATCATTGACACCAATTCACCGCCAATTGCACATACACATATTTACGTTTTACAGACGGACGATCCGCTGTGGTGACCCCTAACGGGAGCAGCGGAAAGATTTTCAAGATATATCCAGAAATCAATTGGAGTCCATTTAAACTTGATTGGATATAGATTAGATAGAATTTACATTTGTATTTCTTCAGCAGCAGTCTGGCTCCTGTGTGCCCAATGCTTTTCAATGACTCCATTCATGCCATTCTGCTTAATGCTCTCTACAGCTTCATGGCTTATCGCACCTAAAGGTAGACCATTGCCTGTTTCGTTGTAATATACAGCTCTTTTAGATTTTCTCCGTCTTCCTACTTTACAGCAAAACAAATAGCACACTTCTAGTACGTTTAAAGCCAAGGAAACACATGCAACTACGAGCATGAATATGATGAAGATGGTCTTTTCTGTGGGTCTGGACATAAAACACTGTACTGTCAGTGGACAAGGGGATATGGAACATAGGAATTGGGGGATCATTATGAAACCATACAGGTAATACTGTCCAACGATGAAAGCAACTTCCAGGATGATTTTGAAAAACAGTTGAGTCAAGTAGCTACACAACAACCTGCCCTTGATTTGAACTTTGCCATGTTCATTGGTGTATTTTGGGGTTATTGCTGACTGGGTTTTTTTGCACATCTCCCTAATTTTGTCCTCCTGATGGATGATGTGGACAGCGTGGCCGAGATACAGCAGGGTGGGAGTGGACACGAAGATGATCTGCATGACCCAAAAGCGGACGTGGGAGATGGGAAACTTCCAGTCGTAGCAAACGTTCTCACAACCCGGTGTCATGGTGTTGCAAACCAAATCAGACCGCTCGTCTCCCCACACGTTCTCAACTCCTGCGCCCAGAACGAGGATCCTGAAGATGAAGAGGACGCTCATCCAGATCTTGCCAATGACAGTGGAGTGAGCCTGCACTTTATCCAGCAAAGTTGAGAGAAATCCCCAGTCTCCCATAGTGTTCTATGAGCAGGTTTACTCTAAAATATCAAATTGGAAAGATGTGTTATAATATATTATATATTTATAATAACAATTTGGTTATTTAAAACCTTTATTATATATTTTTTTGCATTGTCTACCAACACATAAAGCAAGAAATTTATTGTATTGTATGTGCATTATTCATTGCATGTTTTTCTCATGAATATTTACTGCCTGTATAGCTTTAAAACATGTTCATATAAACATAAACATAAACATTAAATTGTACTGTATTCAAATTTGACATTTTCTCTTTATCTGTCGAAATCATTTGAACACTAGCAATAAATTAATGTACCAAGAAGAACCAAAAAGGGTTTTCCAACACAGTGATTCCATAGAAAAAAATATGGTTATTTTGGGTAAAATTAAATAATAAATAATAAATAATTTAATAAATTAGTCTTTATAGAACAATTCTTTAACTTTCTGCAGGTAAATAAAATAACCTGCAAAAAGTTGAATAATTGTTCTATAAAGACCAATTCAGAGTTCAAGTTAGAGCTGAAATATAATTCATTTTTGCAATAAATAGTAGAATTTATATATATATATTAGAATTTCCTCAATTTCTCGCAATGGAAATAATTGTGTGATAAGTAAAATAGAATATATGTAAATATAGAAGATGCTTTCAATACTGAGGTGTACAAAAAATTCACACGACCATACACTTTTAACAAAGAACCATTTAATATTCATAAAAATTTTCAATTTTGACAATTCTTTTTTTATTTTTCTCGTGTTTGCCCTGTTTGCCCGCCAGATGGCGCCATTGTGTCAATTTGTCCTTTATTAGCTATTTATTATTTCTACCTGTGTATAATCACTCCTGTGTGTATTTAAGTTCCTCCTTTGTCTTGGTTATAGTGTCGCTTTCTTGTGTTTTGTGTCTTCGAGCAAAGATACATCAAAATATATTTTTAAATAAAATACCTATAATTTAAATATATAAAAAAAACTACTAAATTTTTAAATACTAAAAAAATGTCATTCGTAAGATGACGACTGACGACACCTGCATTTATAGCAACTAGTTTCTAACTAATAAATCATTTCATTGTTGATTATAAATATAATATATTATGTGTTGGACAGTTATTCATGCAATGGGATGCAAAATTATGATCCGACTAAACAGCTACTTCAATCGGGGTACAATTTTTGGCAATCAAACATTAATTTATTAATCACTGGACACTTGTTTGAAATCTGGCAGCCTGCAAGTTTCTTATCTTTACCACCTTCTTCCATACGGATCCATTTTCTTTTTTGATCTCAAAAAGTCTGGACAAACTACTGAGTAGGAACCAATCCGAGGCTGCATTTTTATGGTCATCATGTAGATTTCTTACAAAGTATTTTACTGTATTTTAAAAGTGCAAAAATATAAAAATTATTTTAAAAAATTGGCATTTTTATCATCCCTCTCAAATACAAACTGCAAAATTAAATATATTTGAAATTTATTTATCATAAATACTGATCATCTCTGAGAAGCCTCATGTCAATTTTTGTTCGCTTTCCAGCGAAGGCTTTTGTGGTTTTACCCAAGTTCCTTAGAAAGTTTTATTTTTTACTTTTTAGTCATGCATTTACTTTTGCCGTTTTCTGGACAAAACTTGAATGGAGTAAATTTTTCCCTTCGTTTCAGGAAGTATCTTGTAGGTTTTTTCTTTTTTAGACCTTATTTTGTTAATTTCTACAATTTGCTCTTATGGATTTTTGTTTTATTACTGTTTGTTTTTATTAAACCTTTTTCTATTTTTGTGTTTGGATGTCTAACAAACAACGTTATTAGAACTTTCAACCTGTTTGTGTCTGCACTTTCACAGCGCCGTCTTGTGGCGAACCGCTAGAACTTCATGCATCTCAGGCAGTCAAACCTGGTTTGAGCTCCAACCCTGAGTGAGTGTAACTGGGCCATACATTTTTAAACCAACTTTACTGAATTGTTTGGAATTTTTCTTTTTATTAGGCTTTTAACTAGAGCAGTAACAACCAGAACATTTTGACCAACTTAAATTCATGTAAAATATTGATGGCACTGAAATGAGCTAGGCCTGATTTATTATATTGAACAAGCATACATGTATAAATATTCTATCAAAATGGTTTTCGGTTTTTAAAACCATCCAACCTTATAGTAATTTTCTGTATCATTTCATTAAACAATGCACTAAATTCTAAGCAAAATTTGCTGTCATGTTTGAGAGGTTATTAAATAATATAGCATTGCAGCAAATTCCGCTGTATCATCAAATTCCAAAGTGTTTTAATTACATTTAAGTGTCCCAAATATCGCCCTGGATTGTTTTCCAACGGAAATTGCAGCTCCGTGTTCTAAATCACATGCTACCCACACCCACACACAAACACACACACACACACACACACACACACACACACACACACACACACACACACACACACACACACACACCCTGTTTCCTGCTCATCCGATTACTCACTTTAAGTTCACTTAAACTCTTGTGATCTTCATTGTCTTCAATTTGTCATTCAGGGTCGAATTTATTTTTCACGCCCAGTTAAGTTCCCATTTTTAGTTATTCTGTGGTGCCGCCACTTTCATCTCGTTACGTGACGAACATTTTGCTAATTTCTAGCGTGATTTCTTTATCAAAATTGTGGATTAGGATAAAAAGCATGTCTGAAATCGAAGTATTTGATCCCAAAGCTAAAATATTTACACACAACACATTCATACAAGTATTTTATTTAATGCAGACTTTATTAAAGATATCCTCATACAGTGCATCCGGAAAGTTTTTACAGCGCTTCACTTTTTCCGCATTTGGCTATGTTACAGCCTCAATCCAGAATGCATTAAATTCATTAATTTCTTTAGAATTCTACAAACAATAGCACATAATGACGACGTGAAAGAAGTGCGTTTGAAATCTTTGCAAATGTATAAAAAGTAAAAAACAACAAAAATTAAAAAAAATCACATGGACGTAAGAATTCTCAGCCTTTGCCATGACATTCAAAACTGAGCTCAGGTGCAACCTGTTTCCACTAATCATCCTTGAGATGTTTCTACAAATTAATTTAAGTCCACCTGTGGTAAATTCTGTTGATTGGATATGACTTTAAAAGGCACACACCTGGCCAATACCATCCCTACAGTGAAGCATGGTGGTGGCAACATCATGCTGTGGGAATGTTTTTCAGTGGCAGGAACTGGGAGACGCCTCAGGATTGAGGGAAAGATGAATGCAGCAATGTACAGAGACCTCCTTTATGAAAACCTGAACCAGAGCGATCTGAACATTAGACTGGGGCAACGGTTCATCTACCAAAAGGACAATGACCCTGAGCACACAGCCAAGATAACAAAGGAGTGACTACTACTTCATTTTGGAATAAGGCTGTAACATAACAAAATGCGAAAAAAATGTGAAGTGCTGTAAATACAGTGGTACCTCTGAATACGAATGCCCCCAACATGCACTCTTGATGCATGTCATGATGCCTCAGTCACATGTCTTACCTCCATCCTCTACCTATTTAAAGGGGCTGCTCCGGCCACTAACACATAATACATTACCGCTAAGCTGAAACCCCCAAACGAGCAAAATGAACAAACAACAACACAGTGGATTTATGTTTATTATAATATTTGGAAAATACCATATAGTCGTATCATTTTATTTTGTTGTATTTATCCACCACACCTTAAAGGCCGGTCCGTGACGCAAAAACTTTGGGGACCACTGCTTCAGAGGCTTGATGCTAACTATAACCCTTTAATGCTCTGGCAGAGGGAAATCAAGCAGTTGTGATTTATAGATCTCAGGTTAATAACGATGCTAATTATGTTTTTAACTGAGATTTTATGAACCCAGCAATGCAGTAAAATTGCTGTAATGACCCCCTCATTTCTGGAACCTTCTATTAAAACATTAGCGACATAGAAAAAAATTGCATTTCAATTTTCAATTACATTATTTTTAATAATTGTGTCTCCTATAAAACACTTTCTTACACTTTTATATTTTACTTAGTGATTTAGTCACAAACTCTATTGATTTGTGTTTATAGACACAAATTTAATGTTTTTTTAATATTACTTAGCATGATTGTGTCCGTCTGGCTCCGTCTCCATAGCAATGGTGGCAGAGGATCATGGGTAATGCTGGTAGAAATTCCAACGGTAATCTTTTTTCCCCATTTTTATCAAAGGCAGAACATTTATATAATGTTATACTGTAATAAATGTGTGTGTGGTAGGAACCACTGGTGATGGTTGATTATAGCGAGTATCTTGCTGTATTGTAAAAATAATAATAATAATACAGCATCTGTGGTATCCAGTGGCAGAAAAAAAAACTTTGGCGGAGGCACCAAAAATAATTCCTATTGAAATACATTCCATAGAAAGTCGTCCCTGGTGACATGGGGAAAAAAAGAGGAAACTCGTGTCTATGAACACGAATCAATAGATTACATTTCGTGACTGTATCATGAAATACGGTCAAACTGTGCTGCACATGTACAACATAATTCAACAGAATAATCTATACTTGTTGCACTTGGTGTACCTTCCTGTGCCTCATTATGTTTCGCTTGTTGTACCCCCTGTCCATTTAGTCACAGTGGTCTCTAGAGCATTCACTTTACCTGGGATTCACCTTATATTGGAAAATTCAGTTAAACAGCTGTTCGTCTTGATTTTTATGATTATCACTCAAATGTCCATAAGTGTTTTGTTTATCTGGATTTATTGAGTGTGAATGCTTCTACTAGATATTTTTAAATCTAAGCTCTATGGTAAAAAGAATTGGGACACGATCAAATTTTTTAGCACAAAATAGGAGGGACACAATTGTATAAAATGTCTTTGGAAGCAGTTGGCAATATAGATCTTCCACTCCAAATCATGTAAAGCATATCTTCATGAAGAAGGCTTTGAACACTGGTACATTGTAATGCTGGAACAGGTTTGGGTCTCCTAGTTCAAGTGAAGGAAAAATGAAATGCCACTGCATCTAAAGACGTCCTATACAATTGTGGGCCTCCAACTTTGTGGTAACGTTTTGAGAAAGAGCCACAAATTGCTGATAAAATCAGCTGCAACAATTCTTTTGTCCATATACTTTAAATGGTGATCTTTTCAATCACACTATCTGGATTTTAAAGCTTTCACATCCATGTAGTTTCTATTCCTCTCAGAGGAAGAGGCACCTCATTCTGTCTCAATTGTAGAAGCTTCACGAAGGTTCAATTTTAATGTGTTCTTTACATTATTGAATTGGACACAGATCTAACACAAGATCTCAGCACAGAAGGAGTGTAATGCAGCTCTCATTCGCATTATTGGTTCTTGTAAAGTATAAAGGATTTAATTGAAATTGGGAGGGTTCGGTTGTAGTGTTAAAAACGTATGGGAAAAAAATAATAACCGCAATATTAGAATTAATAATAATAATAATAATACACATAATCATCATTATCATAATTAGCAAAAGTAGCATACGAACAATCTTAATTAAAATAATAGTAGTAGTAATATTAATATAACTATCACTATGTAACATGTTAGCTTCAACGGATAATAAATAGGATTTGTAAAAGTCAGCACTTTATAATAGGCAGTAACACAAGTGAAAGAAAAAACTCACCAGGAGCAGTGGGTCTGGTCGTAAATAGTAAAATTGAATCAATCAGACGATGGGTCTGTATCTGTTAAATACGATCTGTCTCCAAGTGTGTGTCCTTCAAGTGTTTGTTCCTGGTTTATCTAAACCTACAACCACACTTTCATTTCTCTTACGCCTTCATTTCTTAATGCCTTGTACTTCTTCTTAAACACTGACTACGGTTATCTGAACATCTTCACATGGTTTTGACGCATTTTTCAGCCAGCTGTTAATCATTTAATTACAAAACAGCTAAAAATTGCAAAATAAAGATCTTTACCCAAATCATAACAGTTACTGGCACCATCACATTTAAGATTTTTAGCACTGGATGGAAATGAGAATTGACAGTGTTGGAAAAATGGCAACATAAAAAAAAATGGCAGTCATCAGATTTCACTTCCATAAAGACATTTTTGTGATTACGCCATTAAGTCCTCTGTGTACTGTTTCTATGGTTTATACTTTACATGGTATCTTTTGTCTAACTATTTATTCCTAAACACTTTAGGCAATGTAATAATAAAAAAAAAGTCTGTGTGCTTAATTCTTGAGTTCATCTAAATATACCCCAATTCCAAAAAAAAATTCCCGAAAATAAGTTAAAACATTAATAAAGAATGCAATGACTTGCAAATCTCATTAAAACCTATTTTATTAATAATAGAACAGAAAACATTAAAGAATGAGAAAAATGAGAGAGAGAGAAGGTTGGATGATGTGGAGGTGGTGAAGCGGGAAGTGGATAGGATTAGTAAGGAGGAAGTGAGAGCAGCGATTAAGAGGATGACGAGTGGAAAGTTGGTTGGCCCAGATGACATAACAGTAGAAGCATGGAGAAGTTTAGGAAAGATGGCAGTGAAGTTTTTTTACCAGATGGTTTAACAGGATGGAAGGTGAAAAGAAGTCTGAGGAATGGAGAAGAAGTGTGCTGGTACCGATCTTTAAGCATAAGGGAGAGGTGCAGACCTGCAGTAACTACAGGGGAATAAAGTTAATCAGTCACACCATGAAGTTATGGGAAAAAGTAGTGGAAGCCAGGCTGAGAGAAGAGGTGACCATCTGTGAGCAACAGTATGGTTCAAGCCGAGGAAGAGCACCACAGATGCATTATTTGCTTTGAGAAATGTTGATAGAGAAGTAAAGAGAAGGTCAGAAGGAGTTGCATTGTGTGTTTATGGATTTAGAGAAAGCAAACGACAGAGTGGAGAGTGAGGAGTTGTGGTATTGTATGAGGAAGTCAGGTGTGTCAGAGAAGTATGTGAGGGTGGTGCAGGACATGTATGCTTCAAGGATCGGCTCTGAGCCCTTTCCTGTTTGTAAATCAGTGGAAATAATTTGCATCAGTGGTGATGGACAGATTGATGGACGAGGTCAGATAGGAGCAAAGTAATTATATCATTATATAAGAATATCAACACACCCCAATGTGCAGGTTGTGCAAAGATGGCAACGGAAGAGTACAACATGTAGCAGGGTGTAAGATGCAAGCTTGCACTGTATACACATGAGCAACATAATCAAGTGGTTGGGAAAAGTTATTGTAACATCTATTTTGAATATGGGTTGAAAGACCCTCAAATCCTAGTGAGACACTCCAGAGAAAGTGCTAGAGAACATTAAGTAACATCCTGTGGGAATTCAAGTTCCATACTTAAGAACAGCAGTTGACAATAACATCAGGAAGAAGGAGCAGGTAAATGATTCCTCACGCCTACAGGCTATTTGTCGGTAGCTCAAACAATAAAGACTACAGCAGGGGGCAGATCTTTCTTTTATAAACCCCCACACTTATGGAACAGCCTTTCAATTAGTGTTCGGGACTCAGACACAGTCTCAGTGTTTAAGTTGAGGTTTAAAAAACTTTTTTTTTAGCCAAGAATTTTATCGGTGGGTGTTTCTTAGGTAAAGGCGCAGATCTGGAAGGATCATGCATATAGAGTGTCTGGTGAACTGGCATATTTGTATGCTGTTATCCCCTCACTCTCACTCGTTCACTCAGGTTTGTTGACGGTGGTATGGTGGGTCGTCTCTCATCCCTGAGATCCCTTATGTCTGTGTTACCTTCTGGCTCTGCCTTTTAGTTATGAATATTCTTAATGTCAACAGTCACACTGACTCTGGACTACAGTTTGCATTTGATCACCATCATCGTTTAGCTGTAACAAACGGACATTCAGTGCCACCCAGCTGAGGATGTGGTTCCCTCTTAAGTCTGGTTCCTCTCAAGGTTTCTTTTTTATGCCATCTCGGGAAGTTTTTCCTCACCACAGAACAATACTTCAAAAAACTTACACTTATAAAGAACATCTTATTCTTTTTAATCACCACATTTTCTGTGTTCAGCTGCTTTGAGACAATGTCCATTAGTAAACATACTAAACAAATAAAAATGAATTGAAATTGAATTGAAAAGGTCTATGCTGAACTCTCCTATACAGTTCTATCTATCTATCTATCTATCTATCTATCTATCTATCTATCTATCTATCTATCTATCTATCTATCATATATCATTGTCATCAATTAATGAAATTGCATTCCCAAATACTTTTATCAATTGATTGGCAAGTAATAAAACCAAATATACAACTCAAAACTGCCTGTTTCATTCATTTGCCTGTTAGTGTATTGTTTTTCCTGTTTTACTTTGACCATAAGCAATTAATTCTTTTGGTTAAACCTAAAACCAGCTTAAAACCTGAAGTTGCACTCAGTCTGAAGAACATTCAACCTTTTGCATGAACTGAAGTGATTATCAGTATGATTAAGCCCAAACCTCACTCCTACACCTCTTATTCATTTCTCGATAATTGCCAGACATGATTGCACAGTTTACTGACACTAACCCTAAATATGTACAACACGTATTAATACTAATACAATTTTAGACATTTCTAAAGAAATAGGGAAGCACCTTTGTCCACATTTCACAAGATTACAGCATTTCTTGCTTTTACCGTCTCGCCATTTGGACGTGGTGTACGTGAGCTTGCTGTTTAGTTGAAAAGTTGAAATGTCTGTAAAAAGTTAAGGATTGTCAGCATTTGCGGTATAGTGTGTGTGTGTGTTGACGTGTGTATGTTTCTGATGACACTTACACATTATAAATTGTATAGCATGCTGTATTCTCATGTGGTGATCACTTTCTTCACAGTGGTTTTGTTTTGTAGTACCGATTGCCCTCAAGTCTAAAATGCCAAATAAACATCACCACTATGGACACAGGCATGTTCTCCTGGAGAAGAGCCACTGGAATTGAAAGAATATAACTATGGCTATCATGCTTTACTAATATCTATACGGTTTAAAGTATGCGTCAGATCAGCGTTATCTATTGTAGGTAATCTATAAGTCATGATTGTTAAAAAAAAAAAAAGGTGTAGGCTGATTTATCTTAAGTTGTAGTATAGCATACCAGTGCAGATTTATTCATTGATAGAGACTCAAAGCACTTTTTTATATGTTGCTCTTGAAACTGGCATCTGCTAAATACCGCTAATGTAAATGTAAATGATTGAAGTCTGTAGCATGGATCAAAGAACAAGCAGGTAGATATGTACAAGAATAATTCATCCTTATAAACCATAAACACAAATAAATGCCATAACCAGAAAAACAATACACACAATAAAACTTTGCACTGAAAAAATGACACCACCTTAAGGGAGGAATTGAGACACAATAGAACTATATACAAGACATAAATAATGAACATGTGCCAGGTCTATGGAGAACTCTGACTTCCAGCATCCCACATGGTCTACAAACATGGCTGCAGAATACTACAAGTCTTAAAACACCCAAACACTCACACACCAACATTCACCCCGCTTTGGACGAGGTAGTAGCTCAATAGATAAGGCTTTGGTTACTGATTGGAAAATGATACGGCGCCCCTGGAGCACAGGGGCCTTGCTCAAGGGCCCAAGAGTGGTAGCTTGGCGATACCAGGGCTTGAACCCCCAACCCTCTGATCAGAAACCCAGCACCTTAACCACTGAGCTACCACTCAGCCATCAGTATCAATATCAGATTATCTGACTTTTTGCCTGACTTGGACTTCGACATTTGGATTACATTTCAATAAAACCTGCTTCCACTGCAGTTGCATCTGTCTACATCTGTTTTCATTTTAATGAAAAGGCAAAATTTGAGACATGTCTAAGGCAGGAGTGAAAAAATTAAGAATTTCTTGATTTTGTAAGAAGAAGAAGAAAGACACAAACAACAGGCACAATTAAGCAAAGTGAGGAAATGGCTGTTATAGTTTTTTATATATATATTTTTTTTATCACACATCCTGGATGGAATACCAAATCTTACGATTTATCTCAGACAGTCCACTTCTTGCCCTGATTAGGAGGAAACTAGAGAACCCAGAAGGAACCAATGGGCCATGATATATATATATATACATGGATAACCAAGTTTTTCTGCTTTGTGATTGAATGTGCAGTTGAAAGCAAATCATATATATATATATATATATATATATATGATTTGCTTTCAACTGCACATTCAATCACAAAGCAGAAAAACTTGGGATTTGCTTTCAACTGCAACTTGGTTATCCAAAACTTTATTCGAGTTATTGTTTAATTTGAAAAAAATCTGTTCAACTTGTCCTGTACAGATTACCCATTTCTGTGGAATAGAT
The DNA here is from genome assembly GCA_024362625.1 of Silurus asotus. NCBI lineage: Eukaryota > Metazoa > Chordata > Actinopteri > Siluriformes > Siluridae > Silurus > Silurus asotus. The sequence continues at coordinate 1,107,718 of MU556250.1, forward strand.
GGACTCTCAAAACAATCCCAGAGTTTTGCAACCTTAAAAAAATTTGCAAGTGATTGCGATGATGAATTTTAAACTCAATCATCATTAAGCATGAATGTGCTGACACAGCATGTTTAGCATTGAAAGCACGCTGACTATCATTTTAACTATAAAGGGGTCAACAAAGAGAAATCTAGTGCTGATGAAAAGAATTGGGATTGCCATGTATAAGTTTATATTATTACTTACATTTAATCTCAGTCCAAGGCCCACCAATGAATACATTAATGTTGAGACGTACATGAAAGCACAGTGTCTGGTGAATAATAGGGATGATTACATGCATCTACACATATACAATGTTTGAATATGACATTCCAGATTGAGTCAACCTTCATTACCTCCATTGTTTTGGAGAAATTTTGGGGGTGCAGTTGTGGAGATTTGTGTTCATTCAGCAACAAGATGATTGGTGAGATCAGGCCCTGATGTTGGATGAGGAGGTCTGGGGTTCAGTCAGTTTGATCAAAACATATTCCAAGTCTATAATACCAGACTTGGTTGATGCAAACATGCCCAACTTGTCTGAAATACTCCCAAATTGTCGTGCTGGAACAAGTTTGGCTCTCCTACTTCAAGAGAATGCCTGAAGATGTCAGAATTTTGTTCATACACCATACATACATTTTCTCCTCCTATGGAAAAGTATCTCTGTGATGTTTAATAAATCGTCAACTGTATTTTAAACACATCCTCTCAATCACTTGCTCTTATGAACATGTAAGAGACTTATGTTTTATGAGCAGCAACACTGAAGACATGAAGGCATTTATTTTAAAGTTAAGACATGTATATAGGTGCCACCTATAGAACATTATAATGGTTTCCTGTTATTTATCCCATTCACACCAGCTGCATTAGATTCTGTTCACTCTGGGGATATTAATTGGGTTTTTTCAAAGTCATAGAAGCACTGACTGAATGGGTCAAATTTTCAAGCGAAATCTGCTTCCATTTTGTAGTTTCAGTGGTCTTTTAAAGTGATTACATGTCACACTGTATGAGAACTATGATGAAATAGAGCCATGAGACATGGCTCATGAGACTGAGACAGAGAGTGTGACAGTGTTCTATAGATCTGAATGAAAATGTCAGTTAAAGGCAAAAAAAAATTCAACAATCTAAAAAGCCTTGCTTTGGAAAATCAGTGCACCTTATTTGTGAGTGAGAACTTGTGTTTAAATGTGTGTGCGTGTGTTTGTGTGTGTATGTGTTTGTGTGTGTGTGTTTGTGTGTGTGTGTGTGTGTGTGTGTGTGTGTGTGTGTGTGTGTGTGTGTGTGTGTGTGTGTGTGTGTGTGCATTGTGAAATATTGTTCCTTCATGACATGATGCTTGTGGGTGGAAACGTATTGTGGTCAAACCCTGATTAAAAGGAAATGTCTGTCAGATTGTCTTCATACTTGGATTTGGAATTGTTTTTTTTTGCATTTGGAAAATTTGGAGGTAAGAAAAATGTCTTTCTAAAATTTACAGTTGAATTAGGTTTATTCATTAATATATTAGTAATTAAAAAAGAAATGGTACTAAATATAATGTAATTTAGGTTGATTCTACAGATCAGTTGTGTATCTGTGGACATGAGGTGTTGTTTAGACAGTTATATATTAGTTGTGATATCTTTTACATTTGTAGTATATTATACTATAATGCTCATGTGCTTATGTTTAACACAAGCAATAATTTAATTGTTCTGTGTTTGTATAATTTTTGTTGTACATTTTAACACTAGAAATGCATTTTTTTTTTCATTTCCCTTTTTAGTGTTTAACGCTTCCTTCCTCTGTCTTTAGTCAAACTTAAGCCATGGGAGACTGGGGTTTCCTCTCCAAGTTGCTCGACAAAGTGCAATCGCACTCCACGAACATCGGTAAAGTTTGGCTGACGGTGCTCTTAATCTTCCGCATCATGGTTCTCGGTGGAATCGATAAAGTCTGGGGTGACGAACAGTCCAACATGGTGTGCAACATAAAGACGCCTGGCTGCAGCAACGTGTGCTACGATCACCTTTTTCCCATCTCTCACAGTCGCTTCTGGGTGCTGCAGATCATCTTCGTGAGCCTACCGACGATCGTGTACCTCGGCTACGCCCTGCACGTGATCCACGCGGAGGACAAACTGAGGCAAAAGTATGCCGAGAAGCGAGGAAACAAACTCCCCAAATACACCGACGACAACGGAAAGCTTCAGTACAAAGGGAGTCTCCTGCGCATCTACGTCTCTTGCATCCTAATGACCATTTTGTTCGAAGCAGGCTTCATCGTTGGTCAGTACTACCTGTATGGATTCGTGATGGAACCGAAACTTTTCTGTAAAGAACTTCCATGTCCTCATGTCATCGAGTGCTTCATGTCACGTCCGACTGAGAAAACCATCTTCATCTTATTCATGCTGGTAGTTGCATGTGTCTCGTTGCTACTGAATGTTGCAGAGATCATTTATCTGATCTGTCGGGCTTCCAAGGGAAAAAATCATCAACAGAAATATCTTACTGAGGAAACGCATTGCTGAAAATCGAATGAAATCCAGTCTGGGTTTGTTTTTGTTTGTTTTTTAATGAAAAAATGTATTTACCATTGCACAATGTGGAGAATTTAGGGGGTGACACTATACCAAGACAATAATAATAAAAAGTCCTAATAAGTAATAATATCTATATAATAAACTATAATATATATATATTTTATCAATGAAGTCAAGCCAAGTTTATTTCCATAGAGGTTTTCTCAAAGCAGCTTTACAGAATTTAAGAATTAAAGTGAATTATGTGTTTATCCATGATGTTTGTCCCTATATATATATACACTATAATAATAAAAAAAAAACATGATACTACACTGTATTAAAAAAAAAAATTTCAACTCGCAACAACATAAAAATATTTTGCAACACCAGAAAAAAAATCTGATTTTCTTGTTCTTAGTAGTATGAGGGCTTGATTTCTTTCAGTCTGTCACATCATTTGTATCATATCAGCAATAAAAATGGTCTTCCAGGAAGTTTTTGTTCAAAATAGAATGATATAAAGCATATTTAATTACGTCACACAGCTCTGAAAGTCGAACACAAGGCGTGTTACATACTGATGAACTCAGATTTTGAAAAACAAGTTACTTTTCATTCGTTTATTCATTTTAATATAATTCAGTTTTATTATGTAGAACACTTTTAACAATTGTCTCAAAGAAGATTTACAGAGAGAAACAGGTCATAAAGTTTGTTACATATAATTGTTAAAAGTTGATCCCTAATGAGTGAACCAATGGCCACTGTGCCAAAGAAAAGCTCCCTGAGATGACATGAGGAGGAAACCTTAAGAGGAACCAGACTCAAAAGGAAACCCATCCTTAATGCGGTGCGACTGAACGTTCAATCATTACAGTTCCATCATTGTTGAGGTGTATTGTTCAGTGATGGACGAATAAATTAGGAAATGTTCATGCAAACTGCAGTTCTAAGCCATTGTCGCAGACTTTGGATATTAATTACATTCCAAATCCATCCTCATAGCTCCTGAATTTTATGTTCACTCCATTAAATCCACTATTTATATCCTTCAAATAATTCTTTCCAAATTTTACTTAATTTTTATTCTTAGAGTTTTATATTGATTTTATAAAGCATTTATTATTATTCAAAATATCTGGGGGAAAGACTGCATTATTACTGTACATATACACGTCATAGAATATTGCAATGCACTGTATTGAGATTTCCTGTCTTATGTCAAAATCATTTGTTTTTCCTTTTATTAAAAAATCAGTGCTGGTGTACCTCAATCCATTTGTCGAAAAAAAAAACCAGACAGGATTACGCAAATACAAGTCGTTTCATTTCCGTTTAAATTAATATCATCTTAGCATACAAACAAATTAAGAACACTGTCTTTTGTGAGCTTATTCTTCTGAGTTTAAGTTTGGTTTGAAAGAGGCAGATGTAGAGGACGGGGTGGGGGGGTGTATGGAGCGGACGATCCACTGTGGTGACCCCTAATGGGAAAAGCCAAAAGAAGAAGAATTTTCTAGGTTTAAGTGTATTATATCATTGACATGGGCATTAACACTAGGAGGTGCCAGATAGGTGCTAAATCCGTACACAATATGCTGGAGCATAAACTGGGGCCAGACAACACACACTCCCATTCTATAATCTAACATCTAGCATATACCTTTGTGTTATCTAGTGTTAAATTGTGATGTTTATTTTAGCACTTTGGTCCTGGAGGAATGTTGTTTTCTGTATCACTGTGTACTGTATATGGCAAAAATGACAATAAAAGCCACTTGATTTGACTTAAATACACTTTATGGTCATGGATTGGTGAACAGCTGACTGGTATACTAATGCATAGACATTAAAGCTATGTATACTTTGCACAAACGTACCTGTACATGGCTTTGCATTGTGTCTCAAACTAAAATACATTAGCATTGGAAAAATGCAGTGGTATTAAATGAGAAAACACATGCAGGTTGCTATAGGAATTAAGGTTGCTATAAAATTAAAACAAATAATCACGTCATTCCGGTATTACTCATTTCGCCAAGACCGCCATGACGCAAATCATTTACTGCGCACAAACTCCTTGTTAATGCACATCTGTCTATCTGTCTGTCTGTCTGTCTGTCTGTCTGTTTGTCTGTCTGTCTTTTTGTCACTCACTAAGCAATTGCTTGGAAATCTAAAGAAAGTCCATCACTTGAGTGCCATTTTAGGATTTTAGTTCCACATCCTGTGCTGCAAAATCTCATTATTTCCTCCTTTCTTGACGTAAGCTGGTTAAACTTCCCTCACAAAATATTAGAGCAAAGTATGTTCCTCTTCCAAGAAGGTGTTCCACTAGATTTTAAGAGTGTGTTTATAGAGATTTGTGCTCATTCAAGGCACTAATAAAGACAGGTTCATTTACATTTAGGGCATTTAGCAGACGCCATTGTCCAGAGCGACGTACAAAAGTGCTCTTTATCAATGAATAAATCTTCACTGGAACGCTAGATTACAAACTTAACATAAATCAGCCTACAACTCTGTTGAGAGGTTTTTTGACAAAGCAAACCTGGAAAAGTGTTTTAGGAAGAGGTGGGTCTTCACCCGACGCTTGCCAGAGACTCCGCTTTCACTTCAGCCATCTAGGGGAAGTTCATTCCACCAGTATACTTACCTCTTACCCTGAGAGAAGGAACCAGTCAAGCAGTGCTGAAGGATCTCAGGCAACATGGTGCAGTGTGAGAAGTGATGAGGTCTCTGAGGTACTGATGTAGGGGAGGTAAGGAGGCCTGAGATGCAGGAGGTGTTCAATAGGTTTGGAGCTCTATGACATATTTTCACATTTCTTTTTCTTTGCTGCTGTAACAGAGACATTTCCGCACTGTGGGACGAATAAAGGTATATCTTATCTCTTCATGAAGCGTACTTTATGCACAGGAGTATTGTCATGTGCAGGTTTGGGTCTTCTAGTTCAAGGGAAGGGAAAATATAATTGTTCTACATCCAAAGACTTTCTATACAATTGTGTGCTCCAAACTTTGAGGAAACAGTTTAAAGAAGAATGAATTACAGCTGGAAACGTCAGGCATCCAAATACTTTTGTCCATATTGTATATGCAATGAGGAAGAAGTCAGGAAACTCCAGCACTTTTACTAGGATTCAAAACTTTCTCTACTTATTTACTTTTCTAAAGGGCTCACCACAACAAAACACAAAACTAGATTTTCAATAACAGCACATGGATTCTTTTTATTACTCCCTTTTATAAAAGAAACATCACTTGCATTATCAATTTATTGTCACATTTAATATACATAAAAAAAACACATTAGCTCTTGTCATGTTACCGAGAAATCAAAAACCCCTTCATCTCTTAAATCTTCTACAGCTTTATATCAGATTTTTCCAAAATCCTTAGTTATAAAATGTTCTGTTCATGTTACAGGTTAAAACTGCAGCACAATAATGAAATAAGATCTATGCTATAGTTCAATAAACAGTCTCTTAAAGGTTTTGGTAAAGGAATACATATACACAGAGGATAACAGATACCCACCTATGATAAATATGGAATAAATGATATAAATATGGAACTGATTTTATTCAAACAATCCCTTAAGAAGACGATAAAATGTTTAATATATTTATATTTGGTAAAAAAAATGTTTTGTTTCAAATCCAAGGAAACAATGACACAATGAACGAAACATTTCCAAAAGTTTAATATGAAACAAACGCCTGTATGTGCCCTTGAAATAATACAAAAAAATCTAAAATAAGAAATTAAAAGATGCACATTGAAGTAAACAAGGTTTTAAACCAAAACCTGATTTATCTAAAAATACGAGGTTGTATCAAAAAAGTTGACAAGAAAGTACTTTGGGACGATGTCTTTTGGCGCACTGATTAATAAAGGTTGCGCTCCTTGTGACTGCGCAAGCAGTCTTGTGCTGCCCTCTGTTGGTGTGTTACAAACCTACTCACGAATCTTTTTTAAACTACCTCGTATTTTATACATAGAATTAACTCGTAAAAAGCCATGCTGGAAATAATGTAATGTTGTTGTCTCCAGATTTGCAACTCTGTCCATTTTAGAAAAAGAAAATACTCTTGAGGAACTAAGAGCTTGATCGCAGTTTATTACGTCTCTTGGATCTTTGGCAGATCAGATAGAACATCTCAATAACGTTCAGGAGCAAAGACACGCAGGAGACCACCAGCATAAAGATGATGAAGACGGTCTTCTCGGTGGGACGAGACATGAAGCACTCGACGGTGTAGGGACACGGGTAACGAGTGCAGACGATTTTCGGGACCATCACGAAGCCGTACAGATAGTACTGGCCTACTATAAATGCTGTCTCGAGACAGATCTTAACCAACACGCTGATCAGGTAACTAGCCAACAAGTCGCCCTTGATCTGCACGTTGCCCTTCTCATCAGAGTATTTGGGCAGCTTGCCGCCGTTCACTTGGTTTAGGAGATACTGCCTTAGCTTATTTTCCTTGTGGAGGATGTGCATGACGTGCCCGAGGTACATGAGCGTCGGCGTGGACACGAAGATGATCTGCAAGGTCCAGAAGCGGATGTGGGAAATGGGGAACGCTTGGTCGTAGCACACGTTGGTGCAACCTGGCTGCTTGGTGTTGCACACCATTTTACTTTGCTCATCACCCCACACTTTCTCAGCCCCAGCGCCGATGACCATGATCCTGAAGACGAAAAGTACAGTCATCCATACCTTCCCGATGACAGTGGAATGAGACTGAACCTTATCCAGCAGCTTGGACAGAAATCCCCATTCACCCATTTTGCCTGGATTAAAAAATAAAATTTCACTCAAACACTGGTCTGATTTACAGTATATACAGTATAAAATGTCAATATTTTTAAGGAAAAGTACCTAAGGTGGCTTTGTGGATTAGATCTGAGAGCTGAACTCAAAAGTAGAAGAGTCCAAGGTCTAGTTTCAACCTGGAAAAAGGAGAGTACGGGCAAACATTGCTGCTGTTATGAGCTGGAATATCACACATCAGTGTAAAAATATACATTAAATAGTTATTTGTAAAAAATAAAGACATACAAGTTATATTATGGTATAGTTTTGAACTTTTTCTGTAAGTAAAAAAATGCAAAAAAATAAATAAATAAAAAAAAACTGCAAAAAAAAAAGAAAAAAAGAAACAATATACAATCTTTTGTGACTAAATAAAATATCATTATTGTGATTAAATAGTATAATAATAATTAAATAAGAGCTCTTTGACAGGAGAATAAGACTATTTCTTATTAAAAAATAAATAAATAAATAAATAAATAATGAATTAATACCACAAAACTTTAAAATACTCGCAATCAAACAACAATAATGTCTCCAAATTGGCCTGTAGTGTTTAACAAGTAGAGATACAAGTATCTACTATAATCTTTTTACAAAAATTTTCATATGGCTTATACCAGTAAATATTTAATAAAAATATAAAACACAGCTATTTACTCACCTTGGATACAGACACAGCCGAAGTTCAAAAACGAATGAATAAAGAAAAAAAAAACACAACAGGCTTTTACACCTGACCTTTAATTCATGTTCGGTTTCGCAATATTGTTGGACGTTGAGTCACGTCGCTCCTCAGCTCTATAAGTGATAATTTACCAGCATGCTCGGGACTGGAAGAGTCATTTGGAGTGGTGACGGATCAATCATTAAACCTAGGACGTGCTGTTTGGTGGGACGTCCAAAATTCCAAAATGTTCCGAAATAAGGATAATAATAGTATAATAATTAAATTATTACAAATTCGCCTTCTTTAGTTTTGTCTAACAATTTACGAGTTCCATTATTTTAAATAGTTTTCCAAACTTTTGGAAAAAATACACCATAAATGTGGTTATACGTGAAATATGTGTCTTTTGTTTTCTGTAAAGAAATTCCTGACTGTAGATTCACTGCAGAGAGAATAAATTATATACTGCTATAATTTTGATTTGGCTTTCATTAACTAACATTATTTACATCATTAAATAATATAAAGGTAATAAACAAGTGTTTACATTTGGCTGATGCTGTTATCCAGAGCGACCACTTTAAACAGTTGAGGGTTAAGGGCCTTGCTCAGGGGCCCAGCAGTAGCAGATCGGCATTGCTGGGATTTGAACTTGTGATCTTCCACTCCAAAGTCCAATGCCTTATCACCTGAGCTCCCACCTCCCTGCACACTCACCCACGAGTAAGTGTTCTTCCTCAGAATTCCAAGCATTACCAAAGAGTTACTAATGTTATCTTTTTATCATATTCTCAGGTGATGGTTCATCTTTACTTCTACATTTATGGCATTTGCCAGATGCCCTCATCCATTACATCAATGTCATTTTATACATAACTGAGCATTTGAGGGTTTAGGGTTTTCTCAAAGACCCAAACATCCTAACCACAGAACTACCACTTCCCCATAATTACCTTGCTAGTTTTGGCTTAAGTATCAGTTAGACCTTGCCGATGATATTTTTCCACCTGCGCTTATCATCAGGAAACTTGGCTGAAATATGTTAATTGTTTTTTTCCTAAAGCCTTTTATGTTTTCACACATAGTCACATGATACTGCAGTTCACTGCAAATAAATCCTACAACAACAGCAATAACAGACAATAAAACGATCCATTAAATTACAATCAAAGGTTTTCTGTAGAAGATTTGTTGTGGTTTTCAAATGATTGCAAGCAGCCATAGCAGTTTAGCTGGTGCTGTCTGGTGTTACGTTCAGAATTCAAACAAATACAGCGTTTCCCTTTAAACCCACACGACTATGCTGTCAGGGTCAAAGCACAAGGCTAGGGCAAGAGATATGGCCAATTTTCCTGACTGGTTGGAGACAGGTGACTGAATTAAATAGTGGTATCTCTCAAGTAACTTGGGGAACTATAGATAGAGAGAGAGAGAGAGAGAGAGAGAGAGAGAGAGAGAGAGAGAGAGAGAGAGAGAGAGAGAGAGAATGGCTGTATATCACACAAACAGAAGCATAGCTAGCTGGATAAAAAAAACTAGCTGGCTAGCTAGCTAGCTAGTTAGTTATTTTTATCCAGATAGATAGATAGATAGATGGATAGATGGATGTAAGGATGGATGGATGGATGGATAGATAGATAGATAGATAGATAGATAGATAGATAGATAGATAGATAGATAGATAGATAGATAGATAGATATGTTTAGGGTTATGAGAAACACCAGTAAAATTGAATGACACTGATGTGATCTACATTTTTAATTCGCAGTGTATAACGTTAAATTACATTCACTGCATAATACTTTGAGCACTTTTAAAAGGTCAGCTTTGTTTCTCATCATTTGAGTAGTATTTCCACTCACACTACATTTTTAGTTAGTAAAAAATAGCTTTACTCTTGTAAAGGTGCAATTGAGTCACATGTTAACACCAATACAGATCATGTGAATTAAAGAGATTAAATTCGGCAAAACATTGGAAGTGGAGTTTTCATTTTAACTTTAAGTCCATTAATACCATTTGTTTAACTCACAATACTATTCACAATATGTATTTGGCAAACTTATTCACTACAGAATATGACAGCATGTTTATATTCATCTTTTTCTGCATATTTAACCTGTGAATTTTGTATAATACCAAATATATGAAGTTCCATAGGTTATAATGTATTAATATAATATACTACTTATCTGATGTTTTTATGTGCAGGTGTTGCTGTAAGTGCATAAAGGCACAGTATTTAATGAGATGAACGAAATGTTTCAATGAAAATATTTTATTGTAGATAAAAAAGAAAAAAAATGTAGCATTCATATTGAATAAAACTTAAATATTGAACAACAAGAAGGTATTTGTTTTATGAAGGACCAAAAATAATATTTCTAGCTTGTAGGAAAAGAAAACATTATTTAAACAATAAAAACAAAATAAAAACAAAATAACAGAATGATTTATGCAGAACAGTGTATTGTTGAAATGACCAGAAAATGTATATAAAGTTTTTGAAACTATCTACTAAATCGAATGGTCCTCTAACGGCTGTCTGTCCTCCTTGTCCCCACTTCTGCTTCTAGTTTGACTCTCAAACTCCATGTTCATCTCGTTTTGTTTTAGAGGATCTTCAGCTCCCAGTTTAGGCTGCCAGGATGAAGACAAGCTGGCAGGATTTTTAGCCGAAGTGTTGTTCCTCGTGCGCCTCTTCCCCGAGCGACATCCCACTCGACTGCACAGCAGGTAAAAGACCTCGATCACAGTGAGCAGCAGGGACACGCAAGACATCACCAACATGAAGATGATGAAGATGGTCTTCTCAGTCGGACGCGACATAAAGCACTCGACCGTGTGGGGGCACGGATATTTGGAGCAGGCGAACTGGGGGATCATGATGAAGCCGTACAGGTAGTACTGTCCGACGATGAACGCAAGTTCGAAGATGATCTTGAAGAACAGCTGGGTGAAGTAGCTTCCCAGCAAGTTGCCCTTGATCTTCACATGACCTTGCTCATCTGTATATTTGGGAGATTTTAGCATTCCCTTGCTGTGCTGCTGTTTGATTTTCTCTCGCAGTTTGTTTTCACGGTGGATCACGTGGATGGCGTGGCCCAGGTACAGTAACGTTGGCGTGGACACAAAGATGATCTGCATGACCCAGAAGCGAATGTGAGAGATGGGGAACTTCCAGTCATAGCAGACGTTCTCACAACCAGGTTGTAACGTATTACACACAAGACTGGACTGTTCATCTCCCCATACGCTCTCAGCTCCTGCTCCCAGAACAAGGATCCTGAATATAAACAGGACACTCATCCAGATCTTTCCGATGACTGTCGAATGCGACTGAACCTTGTCCAGTAACACGGAGAGAAATCCCCAATCTCCCATTGCCTTTGCTGATCAGAATTGCCTACAGAGCAGGAAATGGAAAAAATAAGAATCTCTTTACACACCTGCCCACAATTATTAACCTGTTTCAGAAAAAACTTTTCTCTAAAAAATAGCCTTTTTGTACTTTCTCATCAGATTTTGTGCATTTTTACACTGGCCAGAGCCTTTATATTTTTTTGTTGTTTATATATTTAAATATATGCACTTTAATATATGCATATTTAAACTATTTGCACTTCTGGTAGAGGTTAACTGCCTTTTGTTGCTGTTATCTATCTATCTATCTATCTATCTATCTATCTATCTATCTATCTATCTATCTATCTGTCTGTCTGTCTGTCTGTCTGTCTGTCTATGATGGCCATATACAGTAAAAGGAAAAGACTATGTATAATGTATCTAAAATTGTTCACATGCTGCATCATTAACAGCATTTATAAAACATGATATACAGCCATTACCAAAAGTAGTAATAAACATTTAAATGTTAACCGTCAATGTCTGAGTGATAACATGACATCATTTCTTTATCATTGCTGTGATATACAAAGAAAGTGATATTAAAATTACAATAAAATCTTCAGGCTGAAATTTTAATCCAAATTCAAAACATCAACATATATCGGAATGTAATTGGTTTTTATTATCCTTAATAAAACTTTTGTTATTATTTAAAAATGATTTTTATGAAAATTTTTACTTAACAAACACATTTTTAAAAATCTAACTTGAATTGGCTGATATTAAAATTTTTATTCAAGAACTGTTAAAAATAATTACAAAATTATTCTGTTTAATTAATAAACATAAAGCTGGGAATAATTTTCACCCTTACTTTAAGACAAAATGATTAATTATTAATGTCAATAAATTGGAATCTTTTTAGATAGATAAAATACACAAACAGCAAACTCAAGCAGAATAAATGGACATTATTTCAAATAAGCACAAAATCAAAACACACGAAAAATGTATTATTGAATTAAATCATTGTTTAGAATCTCTAATTATAGATTTCTTTTCTGTCACTCCTGTGATAGTGCAACAGTTTCAGCAGCAGGTGTAAAATATAATATATAATTTCATGTTTCTCACTCACCTTCTCAGATGATACTAAGGGATAACAATTCGTGAGCAAATAATCGCTCGCTGTGGTTGATCCTTGAGTTTTTTTCTTGCAGTGGTTAGTAATTGTTGTGTAATATATAGATAGATATTTTTTAAGTCAGTCACGTAGACTTCAGATCAGCCCCACTCATGGTTAGAGTATTAATGATTGACAGATCATGGACCATGCTCTTTACACTGACCTGTTCTCCACTCCCTCTCAACGTCATACATTTTGGGTGGAAATTTAAAAGGAAAATAGAAAAAATAAATCTGCTTTCAGCCTTTTATTGCAAGTTTCACAGATTTCAGAATAATATATCAAGTCACATCGGATTTCCAAAAACATTACAGAAAATGACATTTTGTATTTAAATTATAAAGGAAACTGCCTAAGGGTATGTGCTCATAGAAAATAATCAGTGATTTGATTGGGTGATGCAGCCTGATGTCAGACACAGTTACTCTTACCGTCAAGAGGATTTCATTTCTACTGATACAACTTTATACATTTTATACACTTATGGCATTTGGCAGATGCCTTTATCCAGAGCAACTGGAGGGTTAGGGGCCTTACTCAAGGGCCCAGCAGTGGCAGTTCAGTGTTGTTTGGATCTGAACTTATAAGCTTCTGATCCAAAGGCCAAACAGCTTAACCACTGAGCTATAACCTCTCGAGTTACTTTTCACGTTGTGAAACATCCATGAGGCGAGTTAGTTCCGTTATCCATTATGTTATAGCAACTACACCATATAAACAATGTTTTTTAAACCAACCTCACTTTTCTCTCTCTCTCTCTCTCTCTCTCTCTCTCTCTCTCTCTCTCTCTCTCTATCCTGAACATAATGAAGTAAGAACACTGAAGATGATGACACTGGAGACTCATTCCATAAATGTCTGGTAAATGTCTTATTTTAATAATATTTTTTTTAAGGTCCATTTATTATTAAGCATAGATTATATAGCAGGTTAATTTTAAATAATTGGTGTTGACTGTGTAAAGTACTGGAGGGTGTGTTGTGGAAGAAATTGTGGAGAAGTGAAGAGAAGAGTGGCAGGAGTGATTTGTGATAGGAGGGTCTTGCGATGTTGCATGGTTTAGAGACTTTGTTCATTAATGAAAAGACAGAAGGCGGAGCTGGGAGTTGAAGGTCCTGCGATTTTCATTGGGAGTGATGATGATGGACAGGATTAGAAACGAGTAGATTAGAGGAACAGCGCATGTAGGAAGGTGAGAAAGACTAGATTGAGATGGTTTGGTCATGTGCTGATGAGGGGCATGGGGTAAATCAGTAGAAGAATTCTGAGGATTGAGCCACCAAGCACAAGGAAAAAAAACAGGACAAGCAGGAGGTTTATGAATGTGGGGAAGGAAGACGTGCAGTTGGTTGGTTTGAAAGAAGCAAACAGTAGAGGACAGGGTAAAATGGAGATGGACTTAACGGAAGCAGCTGAAAGAAGAAGAAAACGAAGAAGATCATGCAGCCGGTCCTCCATACAATTTCCAGGTAATGTGCTACTTTAGAAACCAGAATATATAAGAACAAATGCATTAATACATGAATTAGACATCAATGTGTCATTCGAATTATTTGAGTTATTTAGAAGGACAAAAAAAAGAAATCTGAGTATTTAGCAGTGCTTTGAAATAATAATTAAAGAAACTCTATAACCAAAACTATGCAAGCACATGACCATCAGAAGATGATTGAAAAGAGGACACTCAGGAAACTCATAGCCATACTGGACATTGTAGAGCATTGCCTCCATGACCTACTGGTGCATCAGTGGAGCTTCTTTAGTAGGAAAATCATTCATCTATCGAATGTCTTTGCATTCTGCAGTATTACAACCTTCACTGGAACTAGCAGGCCAAAACCTGTTCCAGCATGACAATGCACCAGTACACAAAGCAAATTCCATAGTGACATGTTTTTTTCTAGATTAGTATGGAAGTGGCTTGTATAGAAGATACCCTGACCTTAAACACACTGAACACCCTTGAATTCAAACATTGATGGTGTTAAACATCTGTGTTCAGCCTAATTCTCTGAATGACTCCATAAACAAAGTGGAAAGCTCTTCCCAGAGGTGTGAAGGCTGTTATAGCAGTAAAGGAGGAACTTGATTATGAAATAGAATGTTCAAAAATCAGCAATTAATCAAGATATATACTTTACATACTTTTGGCCAAAAAGTCTATAATCTAAAAAAAAACAACAGCTGCTCAGTCTCACTGATATTTGCCTCAACCGGCCTTGAGAAAGGTTCTGTTTACGAAGCTCAGATATGAACTTCTTCCACGTCATTGGTGTGGTGGTCTTCCAAAATCGCTCGCTTGCCCACTTCATTGGCTGCTTCCTTTTTCTGTAGATGTAGCTCACGCTTCATCCAGTTCTGTATCATGTGGTCCTTGTTTTCAAAAGTTTTTTTGGTCAAAACCGGGGTTACGGCGGTTACGTTGTAGTCGCGTTTGCGATTCAGGCACTCGTGGATCTTCTTGATAAACAGGTAGAAGACCTCAATAAGGTTCAGCAGCAATGACACACACGACATCACGAGCATAAACCAAATGAAGATGTTTTTCTCTGTGGGTCTGGACAGAAAACAGTCGACTTTGTGCGGACACGGGAAGCGACTGCATACATACTGAGGCTTGAGCTCAAAGCCGTAAAGGTAATACTGTCCTAAAATAAATCCCACTTCCAGCAAAATCTTGCAGAGCAAATTTAAAATGTAGCTTCTCAGCAGGCGACCATGGATGCTGACTTTTCCTTTATCGTTGCTGTATTTGGGAAGTTTGAGGCCTTTCCTTGTGAAAATGTTAGCTTGATCATTTTGGGCCTTCTTCATAGCTTCTCTCATGACTTTCTCCTCATTTATGATGTGCAAAACATGACCTAGGTAAACCAGCGTAGGAGCTGAGACCGAGATGATCTGCAGCACCCAGAAACGGACGTGGGAAATTGGAAACGCGTGGTCGTAGCAGACGTTTTCGCAGCCGGGTTGCTGGGTGTTGCAGATGAAATCGGACTGCTCGTCACCCCACACTCTCTCAGCACCGACTCCAAGCACGAGTATCCTGAAGACAAACAGTACAGTCAGCCAGATCTTTCCGACCATAGTTGAGTGTTTCTGCACCTTGTCCAGGAGCCGGCCGAGGAGGTCCCAGTCACCCATCTTCAGTTATATGGGTCACCTGAAGAAGAAAAAGTATCTAAAATATCAACATGAAAATAAATAAATAGGTATAACAGGGTGATGTTTAGCTTATTAGGTGTATTAGGTATTAGGGTGCTGATCTACACAAACAGATAGATACCTAGCTTGATTAATAGCTAGCAAGCTAGCACAGACAGACAGACAGACAGACCGACAGACAGACAGACAGACAGACAGACAGACAGACAGACAGACAGACAGATAATTCTACAAACAAAACCCCATAAATAAATAAATAAATAAATAAATAGGTATAACAGGGTGATGTTTAGCTTATTAGGTATACCACTGGAAGCATACTGATCTACACAAACCTAGCTTGATTAATAGCTAGCAAGCTAGCTAGCATAGACAGACAGACAGACAGACAGACAGACAGACAGACAGACAAATAATTCTACAAACAAAACCCCATAAATAAATAAATAAATAAATAGGTATAACAGGGTGATGTTTAGCTTATTAGGTATACCACTGAAAGCATACTGATCTACACAAACCAAGCTTGATTAATAGCTAGCAAGCTAGCTAGCATAGACAGACAGACAGACAGACAGACAGACAGATAGATAGATATATAGATGCTACAGACAAACAAATAGCTATTTATTTATTAGTTGTTTAATTAGCTAGCTAGAGATTAACCTGTCACTTGCATTTTTCTTTTAACTACACTATATAAAAGAGGATGAAATTAATCTATAGTACTCCTGCGTTATTATAAACACATGGAATCATGGGACATGCCACTATCGAAGCAAATGAGATGTTGTGCTTATGGATAAGAACTGAGCAAGGTCTTCGATGATAGCTTTTTGAGTCTGGTGGGAACCAAGGATTTGACCTTGTTTAAATACCCAAAACCGATCAGGATCTCAAAGGATTGGTGCAATACTATTGAAATGTACTTCATTTAGCCAATAATTACAGTTTGTTTTTAGAGAAAATTAGAAACTGCTTCTATCTTATTATTTTTAACCAGACTATCATAAGCAACATTCACATATTTCTTTTAAATATTTTCAAATCAGAAATTTTTAAATATACTTTATAGTGACAGTTTTGGCACATAGTAAAACCAGACAAATACATAAGTAGCAATATGGATGCGATAAAAAGACAGTAAGTTAAAGAAAAACTTGCATGCATCATTATTATTATTATTATTATTATTATTATTATTATTATTATTATTAGCAGTAGTAGTAGTAGTAGTAGCATTTATGAATAAAATGGTTCTATAACCTTCTATGCACCTCTTGTACAAGTTTGTAACAGGGTTTTAGCTTACAAAATTTCCTCATTTCTACTAGCGTAAGACAATACCTAGACACTACAAGTGTTTGTTAAATGCTGCAAATATCATGTCTTGTATGTCTCTATTATAAAAAGCCAAAAATAATCAATCTAACAAACCAATTATAAACATAAAAATAAAGATATCCAATTTCAAAACCTATAACATCTGCCACATCTGTTTGTACTGCTATTGTTTTGTGCTAAGTAATTACTCTTATTAATGTTATGCTAAAATGTGAATTAGTTTTTGCCCCACTTACCGAGAGAGAAAGGGGTGAAAGGAGAAGGTGTCTTGAAGGCTAGACCAAGGCAGAATCCCAAGCAATGGCTGTTACTGTTTTTTTTCCCACCGAGGCGGATCTAGCTGAACTCAAAGCATTATACCACGCTCGGGTTATGCCAGAGATAGCTTTCAGATGGAAAATGTGAATGCATTGAGGAAAATTATTTTTATGCACATTTTATCAAGAAGTGTCCTAAAAAAAAAAAATAATATATATATATATATATATATATATTTCAGCATTCCAATTCACCCCAAAAAATTTGAATAGGGTTGATGTCAGAACCATATTTTCATGAAGCTGGCTTTGTGCACAGGGGCATTGTCATGCTGGAACTGGTTTGTCACCTGAAATGTTTTTCCAACAGTCTTGTAGGAGTTCCCCGAGAGATGCTTGGCACTTGTTGGCCCTTTTGCCTTCACTCTGCGATCCAGCTTACCCCTAAACCATCTCAATTGGGTTGAGGTCCGGTGACTGTGGAGGCCAGGTCATCTGGCGCAGCACCCCATCACTCTCCTTCTTGGTCAAATAGCCCTTGATGCGTTTAGTGTGACTTTACAATTGTCATAGTCATTAAAAATATAGAAAACTCTTTGAATGAGAAGGTGTTTCCAAACTTTTGGTCTGTACTGTATATATACACACATGTAATTACAGGATTAAATATTGAAGCACATCAATCTGGATAGGGTTATAAAACCATTTCCAAATTTAAGTCCAAATCAATAATTCTACAGTGAGGAACATTATTCTCAAATGTAAAACAATTCAAAACAGTTGCCAATCTTTTCAAAATTCACCCGAGTGGAGAGAAAAAAAGCTAAAGAAAGGTATGTTTGGAAGAGTTGGCATGAAAAATCTTCGCTCTAAAAAGAACACTGCAGCACATCTTAGGTTTCAAAGTTGCAGCTGAACAAACCACAAACCTTCTGGATCAGTGTCCTTTGGACAGAAAAGACCAAAGTAGAGATGTTTGGCCATAATTCACAGCACCACTTTTGGCAAAAACCAAACGCAGCATTTCAATACAAACATCTCATACCAAATGTCAAACACTGTGGTGGCGTTGTGTTGACCTGGGCAACCTGCAGTCATTGAACCATCCATGAACTCCTCTGTATACCAAAATATTCTAGAGCCATAAATGATGCCTTCTATTTGAGAGTTAAAGCTTAGCTAAATTGCACCAGGCAACAGACAATGATACCAGGCACACCAGCAAACAGAATGGCAGAAAAAGAGCAGAATCAAGGTGTTGCAATGATTCAGTCAAAGTCCAAAGTCCACAGCCCAATTATAAGAGCTGTGCACAAACAATGCTTCCAAACCTCAATGATCTAAGGCGACACTGTAAAGCAGACTAAGCCAAAATTCCTTGAAAGTGATGCGAGAGACTGATAAAGTTATATAGAACATGATACCTTCACGTTACACTGCTGCTAAAAGTGTGATGCAATGTAATTTGTCATGTTGTTTATATGACATTCTATTGACCCAGTTGTAAGATTTTGATTATATTTAGATTTTATCATGTCCTGTTACATAAAAACTCAGAGGGTCAGCTTTTATTTTCATCAGTTTGTTCGTCATTTATTGGGTTTGTTACGTTTTTGTTTGTGTGCAGCACCTAATAAACAGGCACCACTGTAACATCACCCTGTTATGCCCAGACATTTTTTTCCATACTGATCTTTTTGACAGTGAACTTGACATGGGAAGTCCACTCCTGAGACGAACAGCAGCTGTCTTGAATGGACTTTGTTGAAGAAATCGTTAGGAAACGGCCTTATAACCCTTCTGAGATTCATATGCACCAACAATTGCTTCTGTAAGATCATTGCTGTTGTCTTTCCTCCTTGACCTTTGGTTAACACTCTCAAACTGCTAAAGGCTTTTATTGAGGTGGTTACGATTGCTGAACTTGTTTCTACATACTATCACAATCAATGTAACTAAAAACGGATAGAAATGAAATAACACATCAATTGCTCACAGAAAATCAGACAGAAACAGCATGTTTTATTCTTTTAGGTAGTAAACAAAATACAACATGTAATCTGACTTATAAAATAAATATCATCAGAGCAGCATTTTCAGACCAAGCATGAATAATGTTCCCTCAATAAATACATTGCTGTTTTATATCACTAATATACACGTGATGTACATAGAATACCGGTTGCTCTTTTACTGGTGTTAATAACACAACCATAATAACGCAGAACACGATGAGGGAATTATTTCTACGCACACGACGTCATTTCCTGTGTTTTTCTTTTCGCTGTAAAACACACATGATGATAGACATTGCAGTGAGATATTTTAGGTCATCCTACAGGTCACTCGTGCCCCCAGTAGCCATACCCACTCTGGCACACAGCACACAAGCCCAAGCTGGAAGAAACAACGACAAAACACGTGGCAACACAATTCACTATTTCAGTGTAGGATCAGTGTGAATAAAATCGAATCATGGCTCAAAATCGTACCTGTAGTGTGTGAGGCCAGTATCCTGTCGTTCTATGCGAAACGCCCAGGGTGGACAGAGCGTGTTTGGCGTAAACATTTGCCCGAGGAACCAACCAACTAGCATCATCTCCCTCGGAGGCCACCTTGCCAGGAAGCAAGCTCTGCACGAACACTCTACGATGGCCGTATTCATAATGCAGGGCACGACTGAAGTGGTCATAGAAAGCCTGGGAAAATATCGAACATAAATCTCAACATTTATAGATGATACAGTGGTTCATTTGTGTCACCGTGTGACATGACGATCTGATCTCTGACCGTGGATGCAGAGAGCGCAGCTTTCCGAGCACAGGGCCTGGAGCAGCGTCCTGATGAAATATTAACGACTGCGCCTCTCCTCCTCGCAGCCATGCCGGTCAGAGCCAGGCGAGTGATCAGTAAAGCCGAGGATATGCCTGTGTTAAGAACGTGCCATAGCTCGCTCTCGGGTATTTCGTGAAAGTCTCGGGGGGGTTCCAGCGAAAAATTCAGGCAGTTTACGACAAACCCGACGTCTTTGCCCTCGATCGCATCTTTGATGGACTTGCAGGCCAAGGCACCGTCACGGAAATCGGCCTCCACTCGGATAACCTCGACTCCATGAGCGTCGGAGATGATCCTGGAAGCGTCTTTTAGACCGTCAGTGGTAATGAGGATGATGCATACGCCATGCCTGGCTAGTTCCTCAGCGTATGCTTTAGCTAGCGCCTCTGATGCACCTGGATGAAGGAGGTTTAAAGAAAGAAGATAATCAGTTCAAATCATCGAGAATAAGTTCTAGTTTCTATAGCGCTTTTTACAATGGACAATGTCTTAAAGCAGCTCTATAGAACCTAAGAATAAAAGTGAATGATGTGTGTTTATGTCTGATGAGCAGCCTGGGGTGACTGAGGAAAGGAAAAACTCCCTTAAATGAAAGAGGAAGAAACCTTGAGAGGAACCAGACTCAAATGGGGAACCCATCCTCATTTGGAATGAGAACCACCATGAGGGCCGAAGTGCATGTGTTAAAGGAAAGTCCTTTCTACAGTCTCATTTACATCAACAGTAAATGCCTATATCCAGAGTGACTTACATTTTTCTCATTTTTATACAACTTTAAACTCGAACTGTTTCCCCACGGACCATTATTACTGACACACCACCTGCTAAACTCTGGGGCGCTCTGGACAGGTCAACACTATGGAAGCTATCTAAGTTTTTTTTCTCAATTCCGACTTTTTTCTTTGCAATTCCGACTTTTTTCTCGCTCTTCCGACTTTTTTTTAGCCAATCGGGCAGCGTCACGCCCTCTGTCCTGTCAGAAAGCTTTACACATTTAAAATGAAACGGGCTACAATCGCATGGTACCAAACGGATCCTTCGATACCTGCATCAGCTCTGGAGGAGACGGAACAAGACAGATGAAGCAGAGGAGCCTCGTTCATACACCAACAGCTTTAAAATTCAGGCAAACAAAATGTGAGGAAATGAAGTCGCAATTGCGAAAAAAAAGTTGGAATTAAGCAATTTCTTTTGAATGAGACAGAAGCAGACTTTCATACAACACAAGAGATGTTGCAGAATGAAAAATAGAGGGGCGAGGAGAAGATTCAGGCCAAAGAAAATAACAAAGTTTCCAAAGAAAACACAGTACAGTGTGGCTACTTTATTAAAGTAATTTAAAATAGATTTTTTTTTACTTAAAGCTGTAATTGGTGCCAAAGGTGCTTCAACAAAGTATTGAGCAAAGACTGTGAATACTTACAGTATGTACGTGTTATTTTTTCTGTTTGTTTGTTGTCGTTATGGCTTATTGTTTGCAGAATTTTAGGGAAGATAATTTATTTAATCTATTTTGGAATAAGACTGTATATATGTACTATAGACAAAAGTATGGTTCAACAGCTCAGATTCATTAATATGAGAATATTGTAAATTGGTCTGGATCAAGGCGTATTTCAAATTTCATTAATGACACATATATACACTCGCCCCTGGCCACTTTATTAGGTACACATGTCCAACTGCTCATAAACACAAATTTCTAATCAGCCAATCACATGGCAGCAACTCAATGCATTTAGGCATGTAGACATGGTCAAGATGATCTGCTGCAGTTTAAACTGAGCGTCAGAATGGGGAAGAAAGGTGATTTAAGTGACTTGTTAATGCCAGAAGTCAGAGGAGAATGGCCAGACTGGTTCGAGCTGACAGAAAGGCAACAGTAACTCAAATAACCATTGTTACAACCGAGGCATGCAGAAGAGCATCTCTGAACACGCAACACGTCGAACCTTGAGGCGGATGGACTACAGCAGCAGAAGACCACACTGGGTGCCACTCCTGACAGCTAAGAACAGGAAACTGAGGCTACAATTCGCACAGGCTCACCAAAATTAGACAATAGAAGATTGGAAAAACGTTGCCTGGTCTGATGAGTCTCGATTTCTGATGCCACATTTGGATGGTAGGGTCAGAATTTGGTGTTAACAACATGAAAGCATGAATCCATCCTGCCTTGTGTGAACGGTTCAGGCTGGTGGTGGTGGTGTAACGGAGTGGGGGATATTTTCTTGACACACTTTGGGCCCATTAGTACCAATTGAGCATCGTGTCAACGCCACAGCCTACCTGAGTATTGTTGCTGACCATGTCCATCCCTTTATGACCACAGTGTACCCATCTTCTATTGGCTACTTCCAGCAGGATAACGCGCCATGTCGTAAAGCGCGAATCATCTCAGACTGGTTTCTGGAACATGACAATGAGTTTACTGTACTCAAATGGCCTCCACAGTCACCAGATTTCAATCCAACAGAGCACCTTTGGGATGTGGTGGAACAAGAGATTCGCATCATGGATGTGCAGCCGACAAATCTGCAGCAACTGTGTGATGCTATCATGTCAATATGGACCAAAATCTATGAGAAATGTTTCCAGTACCTTGTTGAATCTATGCCACGAAGAATTAAGGCAGTTCTGAAGGCAAAAGAGGGTCCAAACCAGTACTAGTAAGGTGTACCTAGTAAAGTGGCTGGTGAGTGTATGTATATATATATATATATATATATAGACATATATGACATTTGACAGACGCCTTTATCCAGACCGACTTACAGTATTCTGATATTGATGAATCTTAACTGTTGAGGGTTAGGGGCCTTGCTCAAGGGCCCAGCAGTGGTAGCTTAGTGGTGATCAGATTTGAACTCATGACCTTCTGATCAGAAGTCCAACCACCTTAACCAGTGAAACCGACTCACCATTAATGATGGCCCATTTTCCATATCTATGCACAAGATCTGTGGAGTCAGCCAGACGAGGGATGAAGTGAAGCCTTACTAGACTATAGCAGTCCATCATCAGTCTTACAGCTTTGCTTGCTGTATAAAGTGCACCCACTAAAGCAAGCGTTTCTACATAGCAGCTGCAAGATCGGGATATTTCTCTATACAATAACGGGAAACTATCCACCGCAGCCATGATTATTTTTTTGCCAAATGCACCAAATTTAAAGGTATTCTTATTTATTTTTCTCTTTCTGATGCCTTCAAAATGATCCAAAAACTCAAACCCGGAAGTAAAAGCTTCACTCAAAAAAACAAAACAAAGAACACGTGACCGCCTTAAAGGGCCAGTCCTCATATTCTGAGATGATCCTCAGCGCTTTGTTTTAGTTACTTATTTCAAACACAAACACCTAAATCTATATTGTTTTTATCATAAGATAATCACTTTTTAGCCTGGTTTTCTGTCAATGAAATCTGCTTCCTGGATTCATTCATTCTTTCTGTCTAGCTTGCTGTCTCCATAGAAACGCCTTATATAAAGAAAACCAGGCTTTGGGTTGCTGTGTTCTAAATACATTTCTATTTTTTAGACAAGTGCCCTACATTTGGGTGAAGTACATGGATTTATGCGCTCTACATAGTGCACTAGATGCGTATTTGGGATTGAGCCGCGAATCCTAGTACAGACTCGGTGTGTTCTTGTTTGAACCAGGAATGCGTTTTTCCACTGGTCACTAACGGAATATTCTGGAATAAAATGAATTTTTATTTTTATTTTTATTTTTATGAAACAGGTAAACTCTGTGCTTATGCATGAACCGCTATGTTTTAGCAAGCTGGAAAGTTATATAAGCATTTAAGTGTGATTTGGGTTTAGCTAGCTGTCTGATTTAGCTAAAAATGCAGCTAAAATATTATTATTCATTTAATTTTTTAATGTATTTGTATTATTTAATATGCAATCCTTTTATTTAGTGCAAAACACTAATACACTGCTGAATAATCAGGTATTGCACTGGGTCTATAAGTAGTTCCGGCTACTAGGCAAATCACAGGTGTGTATTAATGCGTGTGTAGCGTTTCTAAGGCATATCTCGAATTTGATTGGTCAGAAAGTGCGCATTCTTATTGTGTAACAACAAAGTAGTTCCGACTGTAACACCATGTTGTCATCTGTATCAACACGTCTACATGCACTAACATTGACTATAGTTCTAATAATGAAAATATGACAATGTAGCTAAGGACCATTTATGATAAACAGAATGACCGTCACCTTTCACATCTTCTGGTTAGTTCATTTGTCTCGTGACTTCCATAATTATTGTAACAATAATGTCAAGATTTTGACAAAAAAAACAACCCGATCTATTGCTTTGTGTCGTGTCTATGGGAGTCACGTAATAAAAGACCAAACGACTCGGACCAGAGGACTCATGAAACAAACTAATCAATTCTGTTTCCTGTGTAATGCACTGCATAGCGTTTATAGGAGTCACATGATAAAAGAACGAATGACTCGGACTAGGAGAGTCGAGAGATGAATCACTCGAACCTACGGAGATTTTTGCGATGAATGAATCACTTTTTGAGATGACTCGTTCTTCTGAGTCATATTAAAGACTCGTTGAAAATGAACGAATCGTTCGGGAAGGACACTTTACTGTTCCTCAGAGACGTGCGGTCAGCAAAGGGAGTGATGAAGCAGTGATGAGTCAGTAATATGGCAGTGACGAGGCAGTGATGAGAAAAGTTTTGTAGTTACAATGAGTATTTTTGTGAGAGTTTTTTTTCATGTAGCTGTGCTTATCTGAAAAATAAAAGGAATACTTCAGCTCATATGTCTAAAAGACCCTCGATATTGATTCCCTGCACATCATACGCAGCAAATTTCCCAATTCTGATTACAGATATTTCCACAGGAAGCTCTTGAAGAGGAGTGAATCGCACCTCCTGCTGAAGCCATGTCGCAGTTTTTCTCCTCGGAGGACGAGGCCGAGCTCCAGTCCCTGCTCAGACAGCTTCTAAAAAGCGTGCGAGAGCGAATCGCCAATGCGCCTTCAGTGGAAAGTGTCGAGGAGATCCTGCTTCACCTGGAGGAGACCGACAAGAACTTCCACAAGTACCGTGAATTTTTTTTTTTGTCTTTCTGTGACCCTCTTGAAAACCTAATCACAAATCCAAACGATGCTTTTTTTGGATATGTTGCAGTTATGAGTTTGTGAAGTATCTGCGTCAGTACGTGGAGAGCAGCCTGGGGGCCGTAATCGAGGAGGAAACGGAGAGCTGTTCCAAGGGCGAAGGGCACGGTGCCGGGTCCGGGTCCGGGTCCGGCCAGGACACGCTGGTCCATGCCGTGACTAGAAGAACCAGAGAATCTGCACAGTACGTTGCTCTTGTACGTCTACTTTGGGTGTTTGATCATTATAAACGGGTGACGTGGTGACGATGATGTGCGATAGATATAAGCAGATGATGCAGACCCTAAAGCAGGCCATGACGGCGATCGTGGAGTCGCTGCTTAACAAATTCGAGGAGGATCAGCTGAAGAACGAGGAGACGTGCGTCACCAATCCACGCGAGCCCTCGAGCAGCCATTACACGGACAACTGCTCTGACAGCGACTCCTCTTTAAACCAGGTGATACAGATCGCATCATTCGTCTGTGTGTGGAGGGAAAATATAAAACATTTTTCTTTTTTTAATGAACTGTAGCCTTCATACCAACGGCGAGTCGTTTACGAACGATTCAAACGAATCTTTAATGCGACTCAAAGAGCGATTCGTTCATTTTCTACCGGACACACACGAGCAAAGCATCTCAAAGATCTCCATATGTCACGCGCATAAGCATACGTGCTTTCTTTCTTTCTTTCTTTCTTTCTTTCTTTCTTTCTTTCTTTCTTTCTTTCTTTCTTTCTTTTTTATTTATTGTCATTTTTTTTCTTTCTTTGTTTCTTTGTTTGTTTCTTTCTTTCTTTCTTTCTTTCTTTCTTTCTTTCTTTCTTTCTTTCTTTCTTATTGTCATTTTTCTTTCTTTTTTATTGTCATTTTTCTTTCTTTCTTTCTTATTGTCATTTTTCTTTCTTTCTTTCTTTCTTTCTTTCTTTCTTTCTTACTTTCTTTCTTTCTTTCTTTTTTTCTTTCTTTCTTTCTTTCTTTTTTATTGTCATTTTCTTTCTTTCTTTCTTTTTTATTGTCATTTTTCTTTCTTTCTTTCTTTTTTATTGTCATTTTTCTTTTTTATTGTCATTTTTCTTTCTTATTGTCATTTTTCTTTCTTTCTTTCTTTCTTTCTTTCTTTCTTTCTTTCTT
>MU556250.1:1134154-1170148 GCA_024362625.1 Silurus asotus
TTTCTTTCTTTCTTTCTTTCTCTCCTATTTCTTTCTTTCTTTCTTTCTTTCTTTTTTATTTTCATTTTTCTCTTTCTTTCTTTCTTTCTTTCTTTCTTTCTTTCTTTCTTTCTTTCTTTCTTTCTTTCTTTTTCTCATTTTTTTTTCTTTCTTTCTTTCTTTCTTTCTTTCTTTCTTTCTTTCTTTCTTTTTCTAATTTTTCTTTCTTTCTAGAAATTTACATTTATATTTGCTTTCAAGTGCTCTGAGTCTCTATCAATATCCATCTCTGTTTAGAGGATTTAAAAATATATAATTTTTCTGTAAAAGTCAAAACAAACCTGCTCCATAACATGAGCTGTAACTATACACAGATAAAAAGCACATGCTTATTGATGTAATTAATGAGAACTGACATATTATCAGACATTCTGGGAAAACAATCTCAATGTTTTGAATGTTATGTTTCAGAGCTACGGCTTCATCAAACAGGAGCAGCTCCAGGTGATTTCGGAGAAGCTCGACCCGAGCAGGTCGAGAGAGGTGCGTATATACACGTCTCTCTCCATCACTCGCAATCTCAATGAGCTCTCTGTGTGTAACTGACACTGAGAGAGGACTTGAACTTGACTCATTTTCTATTTGTGTGTGTGTGTTTGTGTGTGTGTGTGTGTGTGTGTGTGTGTGTGTGTAGGTACGCTGGGAAGCCCTGCAGCTGCTGTGCTGCGCTCCTCCTTCTGATGTTCTGAGCTGCGAGAGCTGGACAGGTCTACGGCGAAACCTCACAGCTGCCCTCGCAGACCCTGATCCCGACCTCAGCGTGAGAACAATCTGTTCCTTCTTTCTTTCTTTCTTTCTTTCTTTCTTTCTTTCTTTCTTTCTTTCTTTCTTTCTTTTTTTCTTTCTTTCTTTCAAATAAAAAAATCATTTTGATTTGGTTCTGTTTGGTTGAATTGGTTGTTTGAATCTCGTTCATCAAAATGAACTAATCTTTATTTTTTTATTAATTTAGTCAATTTCGTCTTTTCATAAGAAATCAAATATAAATTTTAAATGTTTAATAAGCAGATCCCCTAACACAAGTACAACAACTTTTACAGTTCCAATAATTGATTTCCTGTACCAAACCCACGGAGACGTTTGCGATGCTTTTCTCAGGCGTGTCCAGTAGAAAAATGATCACATTCAAAATAAACGAACCGCCACTAGTAACCACAGCAACGATCTGAGAGGATTATCTCATGGCCTACTTTAACCAGCTCTTGTTCATGACCTTCTGTATACACAAGAGTGCCATTTCATGGTCAGGGGAAGAGTCGATGGTCCTCAGGTGTTGTTTTCCCACCTAACCATTTTTCAGACCTTGCTGAACGAATGCAACACGGGCAAAAAAAAGTCACAGGAAGCATAGGGATTGGGAGCCATAGGGAGTCCTAGGGAGTCATAGAGAGTCATAGGGAGTCATAGGGAGACATAGGGAGTCAAAGGGAGACATAGGGAGCCATAGAAATGTTAGGAAGTCATAGGGAGTCATAGAAGGTCATAGGGAGTCATAGGGAGCCTTAGAAATCTTAGGAAGTCATAGGGAGTCATAGAAGGTCATAGGGAGTCATAGGGTGTCATACGGAGTCATAGGGAGACATAGGGAGCCATAGAAATCTTAGGAAGTCATAGGGAGTCATAGAAAGTCATAGGGAGTCATAGGGAGCCCTGTCCTCAACACACAACTTCAGTTTCCCCGAAATGACACACACATGTTGTAATCACACGAGCAGACGGGACACGATCCCATTCAACTCCCGTTTCCCTACGCCACCCTGTATATCACCCCCTAATCTCATAAACATTTCATACAATAGACTTTTTTTTTGTAGTTTTTTTTCATAAAAAATGTCACAGTTTCTATGATTGTAATTTAAGTGCTAATGTCAGCACATTTTACAGCCTCATCAGGTTTGTCTGAAATCATGTGTGTGTGGAGATTTTTTCTTTCTTTGAGACCCAAACACTTTTTGTCTACTAGTTCTAACAGGATTTGTTTTTGCATTTATTTCAAATTACAGTGCTGTATTTTTGTTGTTGTTTTTTTTCCTAAAGGACAAAGTGTTGCGCTTCTTTGCGAAGACATTTTCTACCTCCCCTCTGAATGTGACGAGGGAAATCTACACCAGTTTGGGTAATAAACGTGTTATTTGTTTATTTATTTAGTTTAAAGGACATCCATACATATGCGCATGCTGTTCTGTTTCACAGTGAAAAGTCTGGAGAGCGACTTCCTGTATCACAAGCTGAGTTTCCCCTCCGAGTCTGCACACGTGGATGCGAACCGATCCGACATCACGCGGCTCCTCAAACAAGTGCGTGACTTCGTCCGTCCCGTTCATACCACAGTTTTAGTGCCGTGTTAAAAAAACCTTAAAAAAAAAACCTAATAAAGTCGAAAATACTAGAATAAAGTCGTAGCAGTACAATAATCAAGTTAAAATATTTTCAGAACAAAGTCGAAATATGCGAAATATTTTGAGAATAAAGTAGAAATTACGAGAATAAAGTCAAACAGTTTGAGAATAAAGTCGAAATTACGAGAATAAAGTCAAACATTTGAGAATGAAGTCGAAATTACGAGAAAAAAGTCAAACAGTTTGAGAATAAAGTCGAAATTACGAGAATAAAGTCAAACATTTGAGAATAAAGTCGAAATTACGAGAATAAAATCTAAATATTTTGAGAATAAAGTAAAAATTACGAGAATAAAGTCAAACATTTTCAGAAAAGTCAAAATATATTGAGAATAAAGTCAAAATTATGAGAATTAAGTCGTAGCAGTACAAGAACAAAGTCGAAATATTTTTTAAATAAATTCGAAATTGCAAGAATAAAGTCAAACATTTTAAGAACTGAGTCAAAGTAACACGAATAAAGACGAAATTACGAGAATAAAGTAGAAATTACAAGAATAAAGTCGAAATTACAAATATTTTAGTCGAAGTAATGAGAATATAATAAATATATTTTGAGAATAAAGTTGTAGCAATCTAAGTTTAAAGTTTAAAGTGGTAATATTTTGAGAAACATCACAGAATTGCGAGAAACATTTTGCTGTTTTGCAAATGGATGTGGTGGATTTGGTTAAATCGTACTTTGGGGTTAGAAATTAGCTGTAAGGAAATTCTTTGTCTTGTGGCGCATCAGGAAGTTAAAGTCAGTAAATGGACGCTACAGCGGCAACTTTATTTATTTAGAAGCAAACAATACACGCAGACGCTGAGTAAATCGTATTTATTCATCTCGTAATAATTATTCTTGTATTATTATTTTTAACGCGACACTAAAACGGCGTCGTACATTTTGGTGTAAAATTTTGGATGCCACCATTCGTTTAACACCTCCTCCGTTGTTTACTCAGACACGCCTAATGAACGACTTTCAGAAAGAAGTGACCACATTCTGGATCCGGCATCCCGAGAAGTGAGCTGTAGCTTTTCACACACACACACACGTACACATTTCTGTTGTGATTTCTATAATAATATCTATATTTTCCTTCTTCTTCCTGTCCTGCAGGTACATGGAGGAAATAATCGAGAGCACACTCGCTCTTTTGTCTCTACACGACATGTCTGCTCACGGCTCGGATAAAGTTCTAGAGCCGGTCCACTTCCTGGCTCTGCTGGACATCAGAGCCAGTTGGTTCAAGAGGTGGATGGTGAGCCATGTGCTTTAGTCGACTTAAAAAAAACAACAACAAACAAAACTAAATTCTCTCTAACTGATGCATTATTTTTATTGTACATGGAAAATCATTTCTTGTTCACACCAAGTTTTGAAAGCATTTCAAATCATTTTTTAAAAAAATTAGTTTAGTTTTATAGTCATATACTTTGGATTGGAAGGACACAGGTTTAAATCCCACCAACACCGAGCTGCCACTGTTCGGCCCTTAAACAAGACCCTTAACCCTTAACTGCTCAGTTTGTATAAATTGACAATGTAATTCTTTCTGGAAGAAGGGCGTCTGCCAAATGCCTTAAATTTATGTGGGAGGAACCTTGAAGAACCTGCAAACTCCTCCAGACAGTACCCTGAACTCTTACATTGATGGCTTTCGGCAGACGCCCTTATCCAGACCCACTTACAACTGAGCAGGGAAGGGTTAAGACCCTTGCTAAAGGGTCCAGCAGTGGCAGCTCGGTGTTGGTGGGATTTGAACCTGTGACCTTCCGATCCAAAGTCCAATGCCTTACCACCTCCCACACTCTTGATGGTAAGCCATGTGCATCAGGCAACCCACAACTGAGCCTAAAATATTTTTTTAATATAACTGAATATCGAATGACTAGATTTTCATTCATTCATTCATTCATTCATTCATTCATTCATTCATTCACTTCCTTCTGATCACCCCAGTCCATCACTATATTTCCACCTATGCATGTATTTTGGAGAAGTGGTAGCTCAGTGGTTGAGATGTTTTATTTTGATTATAATTTCAAAGCCCAGCATCACCAAGCCGCCACTGCTGGGCCCTTGTGTAAGGCCCTTAACCCTCAACCATCCAGTTGTATAAAATTAGTCGCTCTGGATAAGGGCGTCTGCCAAATGTCATGGATCTGGTAGAAACCTGGAGAACATGTCAACCCTCACAGACCCTGAACCCTTGATCAAATCAGGAACCCTGGAGCTCTGAGTAGACAATGCTGTTGCATGTAACCAGGCCAGTTATGTATTTATTGCAAGATTACTCCTATTCAACCAAAGTCCAGGCCAAAGCAATGTTAACCACTGAGTGAAGAACAGAACAGAACGATTAATACGATATTTCAGAAACTGATCTTTGACTCCCCTTTCTGAGAACTGACATACTGCTGGAACTAATTACTTTTTCCTGTTTACTGTTGACCTCCAGCATGGCTACTACAGCAGGACAGTGGTCTTGAAGCTTCTCGAGCGGAAATACAAGGCAGTGGTGAGTTGGAGAGAGAGGGTCTATTAAAGTGCTATTAAAGAGTCCAGAGCGGTTTATATTCACATTTATCTATTTAAGTGCTATTTTTATTACACATTTTATATACACAATAAAAAAAATTAATTCTCGTTTTATTTACGCCAACTATTATTTTTTTTTTTTAGAAATTATATCTGGTTGGGGATAGCAAAAGATTCCTGGAGTATTCAAGACTGGAAACTTTCCATTGGAATTATTGGGAGTATATGTTAATAAACTGGGAATTTGCAATAGTGCAGGTTTGCCTATAACAGGGAAATTGAATGTAGTTGGAAAAAAGGATAATTTTGTTTAAAACAGGCAGATTTAATGCAATTTCAGTTGAATTTCTCTCATCATCAATCACATGCACACAGCACACTTACTGCAGGGCTGCTGAGGCCACGCCCCCTACATGCACTGTGTATTTCACCACAAAACACACAGCGTTTCTCGAATCCCGCACACAAAATAATGTCAAAAAACGTCCATTTTACCGAGTTTTTTATGTAAATTACATAAATATTACACGAATATGTTTTTAAAACTCCCTCGTGCTGCGTGTAAGCTATCTGAAAGGAAAACAAAGCATTCATGAACTCAATTTCAGAATTTAGAATTCAAATTGAACTTGAATTTTCCTCTGTTTTCCTTTCAGATAGCTTCAGCTCTTCAGCAGTGCATTTATTACTTGGAGTCCTGCGATGCAGTCAGAGAGGGAACGTTGGAGGTGGGTCATGCCAAGGATCCTCAGCAGATAGGTATGTGTGTATGAGTAACTGTTATGCAAGTAACTGTGTGAACTTAAGTAAAATATTTTACTAACTTCTTTTTGTAAGGAGATTCAGATTCTTATAACCTGTAGCACTTCGTGACAGCTCGTAGCTACGAGGCGATATTGAAAAGTTTCGAGACTAATGGTGCTAACCGGTGCTATTCCAACCTGCGATTTCATCACAGACAAAGAGTTCGCACACTGAGCGAACGTGGAATTATGCAGGAACCCGGGGCAAAATCTGCCAAAGACACGTTCGACACGATCCGGAAAGTTTACATTGATGCTGCAAACGAGTTGATTGCGGTGTTTTGAGTAACATGCACACTTTAAGAGCGGAAGAACATCACTGCAAGGCGGGGAGAGATCGAGAAGACCATCAGCGAGCTCAAATGCCAAAACCATACGACGACTTGTGCATGATGATCGTCGAACAATCCATGTGATCTCACTTCTGCACCAACCTTCTTCTTCTTCTGCTTTCGGCTTGTTCACACCATTTTTCACACCAACTTCCTGCATGTCTTCCTTCACCACATCCATAAACCTCCTCCTTTGTCTTCCTCTTTTCCTCCTTCCTGGTGGCTCCATCCTCAGCATTCTTCTACCGATATACCCCATGTCCCTCCTCTGAACATGTCCAAACCATCTCAATCTCGTCTTCCTCGCTTTGTCTTCAAAACGTCCTACATGCGCTGTCCCTCTAATAAACTAGTTTCTAATGCTGTCCATCGTCGTAACTCCCAACGAAAACCTTAACATCTTCAGCTCTGCTACCTCCAGCTCCACCTCCTGTCTTTTACTCAAACCCACTGTCTCTAATCCATACAACATCACAGGTCTCATTTCTGCACTCACCCTATTTACCAGATTTGGACTTCGCCCTCTTTACCGAAAAAAATTGAAGATTCGACTCAAAGGTGGGCTTCTTGACCCCATTGCAGAGATCCTGCACGAATCGTAGAAGGTAGAGGTGACAGGACACATTCCATAAGTGATGGGGGTACTGTATCACTCTGCAAGGGGATGCCAACTGTTCGGGTCCTTGGGCAGGGTCCATAACCTGTATAATTGATAATATTCAAAATAAATAAGGTTATTGTAAGTCACAACCTTACAACTTAAATAACTGTGGGACGAAGCGGTAGCTCATTGGTAAAACGCTTTCGTTGTTGGCCTCCCAATCAGTAGGTCATGAGTTCAAATCCCAGCTTTCACTGTTGGCTCCCTGAACTAAGACCTATAAATTAGACAATTGCAAGTCATTGTTAAGACTTAATCAATCCCATGTAGATCCATGTGAAGATAGTGGTAGCTTAGTGGTTTAGATATTTGACATGGTCAAAAGGTCATGAGTTCAAATCCCAGCTAAGATGCCACTCCTGCGCCCTTGAGCAAGGCCCGTAATTCTCAACTGCTGGAAAAATTTGGATAAGGGTTTCTGCCAACTGCTATAAAAACTAGCATACAGCGTAACGCCTCATTTTCCTTTCAGTGATTGCTGATTTTTTAAAATAGCATCAGATTCATGTTTTTTCTTAAAGCAATCCTGAAATATATTGTGCATAACACAAATCGGTTTAAATGGAGGCGACCTTTTGTGAGAACCTACTGGAAAAAAAGGACGCTGAGCATAAACTAGCTAAATAACTGAGGCTAACAAGCTATCAAGCTATCAATATTGAGCCTGAAGAATAAAAACAATGCATATAGGTGGTACAAATGTCCAAATTGTTCTCACCTGTCAAAGAAAATCATTTAAAAAAAAAGAGCCAAATGATTCGAATGGTGCTATATGTGCAGTTAGCATCAGCATGTTGATTTGTACTCGTATCTCTGACTGCATTCGGTGGCAAACCTGACTAAAGGTGCTGTTTAAACAAGTTTAAATGATGTTATTTTTTTATATATAAGCGTTTTATTGAGAAAAACAGTATGATAAAAACGCCACAGACAAATATTCAATTTGACTTTCATGTGATTTCTGTCTGTATTCCAGAACCAGGTGTAAATTAGCACACTTTTTTTTTTTGACTGCAAATTCACCAGGTTCTTCCAGACTGGATTCATGCAGAAACTGAACACACATTAAATGTTTTCTTATCTACTTTTTCCTTGTACATCACTATCTTTATCTGCCTTCTGCCTTGTGCTGAGTAAGCAGACTGACTCTAAACTCTCGGCTAACAGCCAGCTTTGCTTTTGTTTCCCTGTAGAGTACGTGCAGTTCCTGAGTGTTCTTCCAAAGCTCAGAGGCACTTTATCATGTTCCCTTAGATAACACCGAAGCCTCAGACGTTCCACAGCCTGCACTCAGACTGTAGTTTGTACAGTTTATATTTAAACCAGAATCTAATTTCTCTAACGCAGAAAATGCTAACTAATACAAGCATTGGAATATCCGTCTTGCAGCCCTTTTGTCAAGCCAACATTTTGACAAAAGAGTGTTTCTACCAATTCCGTGCTTTTATTTGGTGACAGTTGTGTTGATTGTGGATACGCTGATTAAGTGGATTCTGCAGCTGCTGTGTGAAGAAACCTCGGTCTTGACCTTGGTTCAGAACCGCATGTCCCAGGAATGAAAGTGCTTCGTAGCCCCAAAGTGTATCCACAAGCTAAACACATGAAAAACTTTTTTTATTGTTTGCTGTGGCGCAATGTGTGTTTACTATACGCTGTCGAATTCTCGATTCTGATTGGACGATTCATTTTCTATAATAGCTATAATGACAAATTGCAAGTTCTATATTGATGGGCTTTTGATCTAATACAAAATATAGCCAAAAGTATGTGAACACCTGACTGATCACACATAAATAAGCTTGTTGAAGATCTAATTTCAGATTTGTCTCCTTTGCTTTAATAATTAACCCCCACATCTGGCTTTCTGCTAAATTTTAGAGTTTGGGGATTTGTGATAATTTAGGTATAAGAACATTAGAGAGGTCAGGCACTAATGATGGAATGAGGAAGTCTGGGGACTCTCAGTTTGGCTGAGGTCAAGGGTTGGTACAGGAAGTTTTTCCAGTCCAAAGAATCCTCTCAGTTTTTAATCCTTCCCAGTAGCACAACATATATCAAATATCAAGTGTTGAGTTGCAAAAAAACAAAAAAACAAAAAGCAGAATGATTTCCTCATGGAGTTGCTGGTTATTTCCCATTAACTTTAACCTAAAAAGTTGGAACCACTCCAAATTGTATAGAACTTCTTTCTATATCATTACAAATTCGCTTCATTTGAACTAAGAGGCACAAATCCGGTCCAGCATGACGACGTCCCTGAGCTCTACGAAGACAAAGTGTGTAGAGGTGTGAAGTAAAAGAACTCAAGTGTCCTGCACACTGAACTCAACGTCAGCGAACAGCTTTGGGATGAGCAACAGCGCTGATCAAACATTAGCATCTGATTTCACCGATGCCCTTATGCTCTCTAGCTGAAACAAGGTTTTTGATTCCTTCATACTATCTTGTGTGCCAAATCGACTTTGTGATGCTGATCATGGAAGTAAATCATTAAAACAGCTAATTCTCTAATATAAATGACAAAATGTTCAAATCGGTTCGTTTTGTATAGTAGATAAAAGTTTCAACAGGAAAGACAGAGAATAAAATCTGGAATTGGAAGTACAATAAGCAAATATGGAGGCAATTGGTCAAGTGCCCACGTCCTTTCGGCCATGTGGAAGCCAAAAAAGGTCAAAAGTGAGCCACTTTTTGTCTGTTGTGTGAACATAAAACTAAATGTAACTATAAATTGATTAAACAAGCATGGATTTGAACCATTTACCACAAATATATATATATATATTTTTAATTTTATTAAAATTGCTGTAAAATAAGAGGAATAAAGCACCCCATGATGCACCTTCACTGGAGCAGATATGCATGACACCTCGAAAGTGTGTGATTTATTGTTGCAGACGAAACTCCTCTTACAGCTGCAGGAATTGACTAAAAAGACAGAAGATATTGTAATGAGCTGTACTGCTGTGTTTTCAGGCTCCGCTCAGAGAAGCTGTTATAGCGCGAAGGAGCTGGAGTACGCTCACTTCGTTCACTCGCTCTGTGTTCTCGGGAGGCTTCTGATGTACACAAACGGCAGAAAGCTCTTCCCCATTAAAGTGAGGAAGAGAAGAGGTCAGTAATGGCTGAAATGGTGGTTGAAGGTTACAGTATTTACGGGCTAGTGATCAGAATTTCCTCATACCTATCTTCAGATCCATTCATGCTGTTTATTTTGCCATCTCTTCCAGATCCTGTGACATTGAGCGACTTGGTGGTGATACTGATTAACATCTTGTATCAGCACCCCAACACACATCACTCCGACTTGAATCACGCAGGTGTGTCTTATCCGATTCACGTCTCGCCACCAGTGTAAATGAACTCAAGGGTGTGTGTGTTGAGGAGATAAGTCTATCAGTTTGAGTTTATCTCCAAGCTCTGTGGAATTACTAGTTCCACTGAAAGTATTTTATGGTCCATTGTGATTAACAATAATAATGATGACTCGACCTTCCTTCGTCGTCTGACGCCGCACCTTCTTCAGTTTGAGCCAGTTCTGTTTAATCGGTCGCTGCTCGTCGTCTTCCTCCGAATCGATCGATGCTAGTAGTTAAACAATGATTCATTACCCCTACCTTTTTTTGCTAAACTTTAATGAGCTGAATCAATAACACCTTTGCTAGCTCGAGTAAAGCTGTATCGATGTGTAAAGTCTTCCTGGGTGTCTTAGCCTGTTTTCCATTTTCACCCTACATGATACCCATGTTGGAAATTAACCCAGAGCCTGTGGATTATCAGATCCTGAGGTCAAGTGCACATGTTGGTTTGCATTACATCAAGCAAAAAGCAGTTCGTTTGGCGATTTCAATCCTGGTGAAGGACAAGTCAGACAAGGGTGCCAATACTTTAATACTTCCAGAACACACAATAGTGCCATGACTGAGTGCAGCCTTTGTTAGAGTTTAGTTAGATTTCAGGGCTGAATTGCAATTCGAGTCCTTTAGTGCGAGAAGAGCTCTCAGTAGAGTTCATTATCTTTGATACTAAAATCGTGTAGGTCCACCTTGTGCCATCAAAAACCTATTTTGCCCATTTTTCCCTCAAGATCTGACTTAGGGGGTTCACAGTACTGCTCACATTCCACTGAATAAGGTGACAAAATGTGGGATAATAATTAGTATACAGTAGCTGTGCAGTATGTACAATGGGTTATGTGATGTGTTGTGTAGACTCCTTCTCCCCCACTGCTCTGGTGATGGAGGTACTAAGGACTCTGTGTGAGCGCACTGAATGCGCTGTGGAGTGTATCTACCAGATCCCCGTCATCGAAACCCTGCTGATCCCCATCCTCGCTCTG
Organism: Silurus asotus; assembly: GCA_024362625.1. Classification (NCBI taxonomy): domain Eukaryota; kingdom Metazoa; phylum Chordata; class Actinopteri; order Siluriformes; family Siluridae; genus Silurus; species Silurus asotus. The sequence continues at coordinate 1,145,255 of MU556250.1, forward strand.
CTCAAAGGAAAACAGGTCAGTCTTGGCTTGTCTCATTTTGACAAATAATGAAGATCCCAGAGTGATATAATACACAAAGCCAATTGGTTACAGCATGTACCTTTTTTTTTTTTTTTTTTTTATGTCACTTCTTATAGTAGTTCACAATACAGTATGTATTTCTAATATGATATCCCAGATAATTCACATAATCTAAACCTAGTAAAAATATGTATATGTATAAAATGTATAAAATAATAAAATGTAAGTGATAACTGTGATAACATTTAACTAGAAATAGAAAAAATGTTTAACTTTAATTAATAAAAAATAACCATTGACAAAGGACTTCATCTACAGGGTTGTATATGTGGTGTTTCCTCAAGGGAATTGGCCATTTTACTCTCAACCAATAGTTATAATAGTTATAACAGCCACACTGTTTTAGTCTCACATTAACTTACAATCTCACATTGTCTCACAGTAATTTACAATCTCAGTGTCTCACATTAAATTACAGTCTCACATTGTCTCACAGTAATGTACAATCTCAGTGTCTCACATTAATTTACAATCTCAGTGTCTCACATTAAATTACACTCTCACCGTGTCTCACAGTAATGTACAATCTCAGTGTCTTACATTACTTTACAGTCTCACATTGTCTCACAGTAATGTACAATCTCAGTGTCTCACATTTAATTACAGTCTCACAGTGTCTCACAGTAATGTACAATCTCAGTGTCTCACATTGATTTACAGTCTCACATTGTCTCACAGTAATGTACAATCTCAGTGTCTCACAGTAATTTACAGTCTCACATTGTCTCACAGTAATTTACAATCTCAGTGTCTCACAGTAATTTACAATCTCTGTGTCTCACATTAATATACAATCTCACAGTTTCTCACAGTAATTTACAATCTCCGTATTTTACATTAATTTACAATCTCACAGTGTTTCACAGCAATTTACAATCTCAGTGTCTCACTTTAGTTTACAATCTCACATTGTCTCCCAGTTACTTACAATCTGAGTGTCTCGCATTAATTAACAATCTCAGTGTCTCGCGTTAATTTACTTATATCGCGTCTTACTTAATTTACAATCTCACAGTTTCTCACAGTAATGTACAATCTCCGTGTTTTACATTAATTTACAATCTCACAGTGTCTCACAAGACTTTACAGTATCACAAGGTCTCACAGTAACTTACAATCTCACTCCAGTCTAAACGATTACGGTCTCACAGCGTCTCGCAGAAAGTAAGTCTCGCAGTCTCAGTAAGATTAATTTTGCAGTAACTTTTACTTTATCACTGAAACCCCTTTGTAACATTAGTTATTTCTGCGGGATTCAACATTAGGACTATTATAAATATTAAAGCCGAGATGCAGCACAGCAACACAGCAAAACGATTTTTGCTTCCAGCCCCAAACTGTCATTCCGCATGCATTTCACAATTTGCCAAAAGCCTTTTCTCAAGTTGTTTTTCACTTCACAGGCCAAATTGCACTCTCCAGAAAGCAGCCTGACCCACATAGCAGACACGCTCGCGAGAATCGCAACGACCGAGCGCGGCTTAGCTCTTTTCCTGTATGAGAGGAAGATCGTGAAGGGTGAAGAAAACAAGGGTGAAGGGTAAGAAAACATCGTTTAGCTCACGGCGGCTTTCGGCGCAGTACTCGTTCTGCTCAGAGACTGCAGTAACGAAATAGACGTTCGGCCTACTCTATTGAGTAGGTGACACCTAATGACTTTGTGGTTGGTTGCAGTATTCCAGCAGCTCACGTGATCGTGCAGTTCACTCAGGCGCTGCTGGCGAAAGAGCTGCCTGCATGCGAGGAGCTGCAGAACTCCGCCGCTGTGAAGGGGGCGTTCATTTTTGTGTGCCGTCAGATGTACAACACATGTGAGGGGCTGCAGGTGCTCAGACCCTATAGCCTGCATGAGTGCATTGCCCAGGCATGGAGAAAGGTAATCTCGCTAGTAATAGTAATATGTTGATAGGATTTTGACACGTAGACATGTACAGCGCCCGGAAACACCCCTAGTGGCGAGAGATATAAATGAGACATTGAAAAGACACAGATAAGGAGGAGGTTTATGGATGTGGTGAGGGAAGACATGCAGGTAGTTGGTTTGATAGTGGCAGATGTAGAGGACAGAAGGGGTATGGAGACGCATGATACGCTGTGGCGACTTCTAACAGGAGCAGCCAAAGGAAGAAGAAGAAAAGTAAATAAAAAAGATACGTGTCTACCAGGAATGTACAGTTTAGATGTGTCCTTATGTTAAAACGAAATTCCCTCCATTCTCAGTAAGATCTAGCAAGACTTTAATAGACTGTGGAAGTACTTCTATTTTCTGAGAAAGATCAAGTGTTCAGGTGTCTAATGGTGTTTCGTTCTCCCTACAGGCAAGTTCGCTTTCAGAACGAATTCCCACTCCTGTTCCTGGAGCTCCCGTACCATCGTCCTCCCAGGACCTTCAAAGCATGTAAGATCTTTCTGCTTTTCTGATGTTTCTATCCAAGTTTTTTTTTTTGTACTCAGATCTCTTAAAAGTGGGCAGATCAAAATATGAATCGGTGTGTGTTGTTGTAGAAAAATATTCAGAGACACACACAGAGATTTGGAATTGACTTCCAAACCTGCATTACGCTGCACTTAATATAATAAAAAGATGTGGAAGTAAAACTTACATGAGGTTCTTCCTAGTGTGTAGGTTAAGGAATCGTTTTGTATATTTTTATTTAATGTAATTTTATTATTAGCAAAGTGCCACTTGTTTTGTGCTCATTTAGCTCTAATGGTGTTGGTAAAGTCAGGTACTGATTTAGGTGAGATGAGGAGGCCCGCTTTTCAAGTCATCTCAAATGTACGGTGTTCTATAGCAGGAGATCTTCCACTCCAACCCATACAAAGCTTATCTTCATGGAGTTGGCTTTGTGCACATAAACATTGTCATGCTGGAACAGGTTCGGGTCTCCTAGTTCAAGTGAAGGGAAACTTTAATGCAATCGCATCCAAAGACGTCCTATACAACTGTGTGCCTCCAACTTTTGGGTCCCACTTTGGTGAAGAACCACATTTCCCTGGTGGTCTAGTGGTTAGGATGCGGCGCTCTCACCGCTCGGGTTCGATCCCCGGTCAGGGAACCGACCCCAGCCATTAGGGTTGCACAAGCCTTAGTGCCGGTCCCAAGCCCGGATAAATGGCGCGGGTTGCGTTAGGAAGGGCATCAAGTGTAAAAACATCTCTTCCTCACTGTGGAGACCCCTAACGGGAGAAGCCGAAAGAAAGTTTTTTTTGGCGAGGAACCACATATGGCTGAAAATGTCAGGTGTCCCAATACTTTTTGTCTACACACAAGGGGGACAGGTTTGAATATCCATTGACATTGCATTTGAATCATAACTATCTTGTTTTCTCACCTGAGCATGTGAGCAGGTTTAAGGGTCTTGCTCAAGGGCCCAATCATTATGGTTTGGTGGAGGTGGTGGGATTTGAACTCCTGACCTACTCTAATGCTGTATCTTATTAAGCTACTCCTTTTTCATCCTACTTAAAGTGAAGTTTTTAAAAACACATAGTGTCCATATAGTGTACGTTTGGATATATATGTATTGTGTAGGATATTATTTCTACAGCTAAAAAAATGTAGAGATTTGTCTGGAAGCTCAGCTTGAACGAATTTTCTTTTTAATTAGGGTTCCCCAAACTACTACCGAATACGGACACACATTTGAAACGGCACACTGAACAAGGCCAGAGACATATTTTGAGAATGTTATATTAAACATATGTTTTGCACGTATCATATCTGTATTTAATAACAAAGGTCGTCTTTCAAACTAAAATTTCCCTTAGTTATTAACGTAGCCTTACGTAGCATTAGGAAGGGTAACTCAATGGTTAAGGTGTTGATCTTCTGATTGGAAGTTCATGGGTTCAAAATCCCAGCACCAAGTTGCCACTGTTGGGCAATTGAGCAAAACCCTTAACCCACAAGTGCTCAGTAGTATAAAGAAAACAAATTGTAAGTCACTGTGGATAAGGATGTCTGCTAAATGCCTGTAAAGTAAAAGAATGGTACATTCAACATAAGAATCTTCAGTGTCAGTGATTTCTCACATTAGGACGTAAAAGTAACTTGACATTTTATAACATGGGAAGATCTTAGAAGGTGAAATAAAACACTACTGAATGAGATGTTTTTTTGTAAAATGTATGCATAAAAAAACACCACTTCAATACAGGTCTCTTGTTCATTGTGAAACTGCAGAATGGCTTGGGAGGAGATGCTCCTGGACAATCTGCTGAACTTTTCAGCCACTCCCAAAGGCCTGATGCTTCTTCAGCAAACTGGAGCCATTCACGAGTGCGTTGCCTACATGTTCACCAGGTTTACCAAAAAGCTCCAGGTACGAATTAACCAGTATTTAATCTTACAGTGTAACTACAGTGGCCTCCACTAAATGTAGCACCACTGGTCTTTTTTTTCCATGTCTTATCCTTATCATCACCACATCTGTAAATCACATACACAGAGTTCAAACTTTCTCAAGCTTCATATTCTTTCACCGCAGTGTGAAACAGTAATGTAATATATGAGTAGTTTCCTGGAGACAAACTCTCCCAAGAGTCCCAGAGATTTCTTTTTCTCAGGTTGCTCAGCGTATATGTATCCTCCCGCAGTGCCGCTTTGCTCACGGCGTTCACATTAGGAAAAGCGCTAGCCTACAGCCAGAAGATCCCTCACGCCTTTCATTCCTTATATATGTCCTGTATATATATTTTCTCCATCAGGTGAGCAGGTGTGAGAAGTTTGGCTATGGGGTGATGGTGACCCAGGTGGCAGCTACAGCCCCAGGCATTGTTGCTCTACGCAGCTCCGGTAAGTTACTGAGTGTCCACGTAAAAGAGTGCATAATAAATATATGAAGCTGAATAAAAAAATTAAAAAAACAGTAGAAATAATACTTGAAATAAAAATAATATTTTGAGGAATAAAAAAAGGAGATGATCCTGGTGAATTATCCAATTTTGTGAAAATTATTTGAATTGTATTATACTACAGTAGCAATTCTATAAATATTCCTCACAGGTTTTATTCAGGCCATAGTGGTGGAGCTGTGGTCAGCGCTCGAGTGTGGCAGAGAGGACGTGAGAGTCGTCCATCCTAAATCCATTCCAATGGAGCCTATCGACTGGAGCTGCCTCAAAGTACGTCCCATTCGATGTGTTACTGTATATTAGATACACATTGTTTCCAAATGCAATCTGTTTGTTAGTGTTTTACCAAAGCAGCCATGTTCGAGACTCATTTCTGATTCATTGCTTGTATCTCAAAAAAAAAATAAATAAATAAAAAAGCAACTTTGTTGTGTGTGCGAAACAGAGAGAAAGATAGATTTTAAACATCCACGGTTCAAAGACCTTCACCGCTCTTATTCATTAGTGGGAAATATTAACGATCCATCACAGCAGTGCATCCGGACGTAAGCAGCATGAGTAGAATGGTTCTAGCTGTTTTTTTTTCTTCTTTCCTTCTCTTCTCTATAAGCTTGAACTGACCTGTATGTGAACTGTGTGTTGCAGTCTTTCCTAACACTGGTGAACCTGCTGTCCTCTCCACATGCTGTGCTGGAGCTGCTGGGACATCAGGTGCTGCCCAACAAGACAGAGTACAGCCTGAGAGAAATGCCCACCTCTATTCTTGTGAGTGTTTCAGGGTCACATGCTCTCATTCTGACACACTTGCCTGCATCAGGGCTTTATATCTGGCATGAAGTATGATTTTGAACGAGTCTTTAATGTGACTCAGAAGAACGAGTCGTCTCAAAGAGTGATTTGTTTAGTTTTTAAAAGACGCATATGAGCATTGTGAAAATCTCCGTAGGTCAGGAAACATTCACTTTTTTAGCAGGATTGAGTAATTCATCTCTCAGCTCTTCTAGTCCGTGTCGTTTGTTCTTTTGTCGTATGCCCTTTCTATTTAATTTAATATATAATTTTAATTATATTGATTTAATTATAGAGAGATCTATAAATGATTGGAATTATAGTCAAAATAAAATTTTATTTCTGATCAAAGGAACTAAATGAATAATTTAATACGAAGTGAGAGAAGGAAAAGGAAGGAGAGAAAATAGAGGAGGAAGAGAAGACAGAAAAGACAAAGAAGGAAGAGAAGACAGAGAAGAAGGAGAAGACAGACGGAAGAGAAGACAAGGAAGAGAAGAGAGAGAAAGAAGAGAAGAGTATGAAGGAAGAGAAGGCAGAAAAGACAGAGAAGGAAGAGAAAAGGGAAGAAAGAGAAGGAAGAGAAGACAGAAGGAATAGTAGAAGGAGGAAATGGAGAGAAGACAAAGTAGGAAGAGAAGACAGAAAAGACAGAGAAGGAAGAGAAGAGAGAGAAGGCAGAGAAGACAAGATAGAGAGGACAAGGAAGAGAAGAAAGAAAAGGAAGAGAAAAGACAGAGAAGGAACAGAAGAGAGGGAAGGAAGAGAAGGAAGAGAAGACAAGGAAGAGAAAAGACAGAAGGAAGAGAAGAGAGAGAAGGAAGAAAAAAGGCAAAGAAGAAAGAGAAGATAGAGAGGGAAGAGAAGAGAGAGAAGAAAGAGAAGGAAGAGAAGACAGAGAAGGAAGAGAAGAGGGAAAGTTTAATGGCTATTAGTTCAGAAACTAAAAAATTAAATGATATTGGGAAAATTCCAATGAGTATAGAGTAAAAAACAAGTCTGTATATTAAATTATAATTCTCCACTTCAAGCCAATTGGAAGTGTGAAAATGATTAACCCATGATATATAAGTTGCGATCACGGTGCAGGTCCCCACCGAATGGATTCCGCTAACCTTCTGAACGATCTACTCCACGATCTCGACAATAGCTTATAGTCGCGAATGAAGCAACATACTGTACACGCCTGCTGCTTGACATCTTGCCATAAGAGGGCAGACTTTGCCCAGAGATGACTTGTGCACCCCTGAATTCCAGCATCATCACCATCATCATTAGCCTCACCTGCGTATCTCTTTTCTCCCCTCAGGACGTGATGGACCGCCTCGTCGTTATCAACTCCGACGCCAAAATCCACTCCCTGTTCAACTACGAGCAGTCGCACACATTCGGCCTGAGGTACGATCGATAATTCTCTCTCTCGGCTTCTTGGCCATGGCCCTATCGCTCTCTCGCTTTCTCTCTCTCTCTCTCTCTCTCTCTCTCTCACTATCTCTATCTCTCCGAATGAAATAGTACAAAGGGACGGCAGTACCATTTAGCGCGCCCATTATCTGATTAGCCCTTTTTTTTTTCCTTTCCATTTGTTCTCTCGCGCTTCAGATCGATGAGCGCCTGATTTGCCTCTGTGTGTGTTTGCTCTGCTATGATTCGGTCAGATAAAGAGATTTTCATATTAGGAAGATTGGTGTTTGAAAGGATGTCAAACAAACCGATGATCGTTTAAAGGAAAGTTAGAGAAACCCTTTTCCTCGGAGTGTCGGCTGGAAGGTGAAGCTCATCGATCTTTGACCCGCGGATGTAATCAGAGCTGGTGCAGGACTTATTTATATCAATAAAGGCCGTATTTAAGTTTTTTTACTACGAGGATGATAAACAACACCACGTTTATTGCAGCATAAAACATACCTATGGGGGTCTACGGACGCAAATAACTCGGAGATACCAGCGGGTGGTGTCATGGACCAGATCCATCTGAGGTGGTAGGAATCCTCCTGGCCCTTTCCCCCCCAACCCCCTCCTACAGGGAGGCGCATGGCACTTCGGCAGAGTGTTCTTAAATCGAAGTTCCTCCGCTGGGTGAGATGTTTAACCAACGGTGTGCGTGCGCGACACGACGTGCTATTGTTTCCTTTCGTAAACCATTTTTACTTTCTTGCAGTTTGCCAAACCTTTGCCGAGTCTCGTTGTTCACGCGGAACTCATTAAAAGCCCATGCGATTCCACTCGCATCTTTTCGTGCTTCCAATCGTGGCACAGGATAGCACCCCCCCTATGAGGTGCTATCTCCTCCCAGAAGGACTGTTATGACTCCAATTATTACTCTTCCAAATGGTGGGGCAGCTTTCCAGAAGGAGTTTCTTAGCCTCATTGGAATCCTCAGAGTTCTTCCTATCTGCCGAGTTCATCCATCCTGAATGGAATTTTAAACCTGAGTGGGAATTCTGAGACAGAAGTAGAGACTTTAGAGCTAGCCAACACAGTTTTCGCTGGGGTCTCGAAAACTCTTAAATTCACTGGTTTTACATCATTTCAATCTGATGCCCACGTAACGCTCTAACGCTCCTTCAAATGCTCATGTAGCCCTTTGGAATGTTTTTGTTTTAGTTTTCAGTGATGATGTAGTCCTTTTATTTGCTAGTCCAAATATTATCCACAGTGTTACAACTACAAGCGAGGCCAACAGGCAACAGCCAATCGGCTTTCTGTTATGCGGATGATTCACTGTGGCGACCCCTAATGGGAAAAGCTGAAAGAAAGTTTAATTTAGGGCTCGGTTAAGGTCAAGTCAAGTCAAGTTTATTTCTATTGCGCTTTTCACAACAGACATTGTCTCAAAGCAGTTTTACAGAAATCAGTCAAGGTGAAAGGTGTCCATTTATCCCTGATGAGCAGCCATGGCGACTGTGGAAAGAAAAAACTCCCTTAGATGTTATGAGGAGGAAACCTTGAGAGGAACCAGATTCAAAATGGGAACCTCATCCTCATTTGGGTGACATCAAGAGTTTGATCATAAATCTTTCAACAATACAGAACACTGGAGAGTGAGAACTAACATGAGCACTGGAGTGTAAGATTATAAGTAAATGTTCTTTCTACAGTCATTATGGTTATAAAGCTAGGAACTACTGAGCATCAACATTTGCCATCATCACAGATCCAGCATCAGCTTCTCCATGCCAGAGCCTTTAAACCCTCCAGGAGGTCCAATGTCAAAACTCCAAACATGTAGTGGGATCCAATTGGCACCGTTATGTCTCTAGATGGTTCTGGATGTTTGCGAGTTCGGCATCTACTTCTTCAAAGGTCCATAATCTTCATAAGGTGGGAGGTGACTGGAGCTGGCCAACCTCAGAGTGTCTCGGGATGGGGAGAGAAAGAGAAGCATTGGAGAGAAATTAGTGTAGGTGCTGTTTATGATATTGACAGCACAAGTTGATCATGTGCATGTGATCATATGTTCTGGAGCACAAGGTTATGATGTGAGATGTGTGTTATGTGTAGGCTTTGCTAAAAAGATACGTTTTTAATCTACACTTAAACTGGGAAAGTGTGTCTGAGCCACAAACACTGCCAGTTGCTAACACCGTATTTGGGTGTGTGTTTTTGATGTCGTGATATAGGTCTCAAATTTCATCCTTAATAGTCTTAAATCTAACTTGGAACCCTGCCAACAGAAGAGCCTCTTAAGAGGAACTGTTCACCACCCGAAACTGATTAATGAGGTTCTAAGAAGTCTTTTTTTTCCCCCCTGCCTGAACAGAAGCATTAGCCTCTCTCAAAAGAGATTTTAGTCTTGAGTTGTTGGACACATATGAAGAGGTTTTTTACCATCACAGAACAAGTGCTCAGCCGCCCAGTTTTTCTTAGATGGAGCGTTTATCAGGACGTAGTAGTGCTGGACCATATGGCAAAAAACATGGCGTTTTTTTTTTTTGATTGATTCACTTTCATTGGATCATTCAATAATTTTTTATTTTTTTTTTATGTATAACTAGTCAACTTAAAACATTGCAACAACAACATGACTGATTAAACATTCTCTTTTAGCAATGTGAAAAACCATCTGGTAAAAGAACGTTGTATTTCCGTGGCAAATATTCTTCAGTGGTGGACAAATAACAAAGTAAATGCAATTTGTTACTGTACTTAAGCAGCTTTTTGCATATCTGTACTTTTTACTAAAGTATTTCCATTAAAGGAAGATTTTTATTTGAACTTTTCTACAAGCCAAATATGTTTCTTTTTTCTTAACTACATCAGTTGTTCTTTTTTGTTTTTAAGCAGAAAAACTTAACTGGCCAAACACGCAGCAATCCACCAATCAGGGTCGAGCAAGCTCTCCGTTGATGGACAATACTTCTTTAATGAAAAGTTTCTATTTCTACACAACATTCCTTCATAGAATGACATGTAGAAACGTGAGTGGGTAATCAGACGCGTCATCATGTGGTCGGACAATACTGTCTCGTAATTATTATGCCACTGGTGCAATGACAATCTGATTGGATGCGTCCATATTTTTTGATCCAAATTTTATTTGTCACATACACGATCATACAGAGTACGACATGTAGTAAAATGCTTTTTCACGACTGCCCAACATGTAAACGTGAAAAACTAGTAGTACAACATAAAAACGTAACGAAAAAGTAACAAAATAAATAAATAAAATAAATACAAAAGTTTATTAAAGTAGAGTCTAACTATAAGGTATGACAAAGGATAATAATAATATAATATGATATAAAATAAAATATATATACACACGAACACACACTTCTTTTGGCTTCTCCCATTAGGGGGCGCCACAGCAGATCATTCGTCTCCATACTCCCCCGTCCTCTACATCTGCCTTTTTCAGCCCAACTACCTGCATGTTTTTCCTCACCACATCCATAAACCTCCTCCTTGGTCTTCCTCTTTTCCTTCTTCCTGGTGGCTCCATCCTCAGCATTCTCCTACTGATATACCCCATGTCCCTCCTCTGCACATGTCCAAACCATCTAAATCTCACCTCCCTCACCTTGTCTCCAAAACGTCCAACATGTGCTGTCCCTCTAATAAACTCATTTCTAATCCTGTCCATTATCATCACTCTCAATGAAAACCTCAACATCTTCAGCTCTGCTTCTTAGAACTCCGCTTTTCATTTATATATTGCCATATATACCCACACATACATGAATGAACAGAAAGAGATGGATATGTCTATGACGGATATTGACATAAGTGTTGACATAACTGCTTTGAGACAATGTCTGTTGTGAAAAGCGCTATACAAATAAATAAATAAACTTAAAATGTGATTGTCATTAAAGTGTCTGTGCGCTGGTATAAAAAGAAAGTGTAAAGTCACACTGTGCCAGTCCAGAGTTAAAGTGACATTTTAGTGCAAATAATGCAAATCATTGTGAAGCGAAGGAAAGTGAGAGAGAGAGAGAGAGAGAGAGAGAGAGAGAAGTCCCAGTCTGAGTACTAGGTGCTAGCTTGTAGCATTTTTATTAAACAAAATCTCAAATTAATAAAAAAATGTTAATCATCTTAAAACGTAAATTTGATGTGGTATTTGACCAACCCAGAAAGAGGGCTAGGTCTTTTTAGAAGTGTCGTTCCGGATGGTGAGTTAGACCCAGAAATCCATCTATTAGGTGGACTGTTTAGCTTCACCAAGAAATGCACTACCACTCCAGAAGGACTGTTGGCCACCTGAGAATTCTAAATAAATAAATGTTGCACCAGGACGGCTTTGCATTCCTAAGAAAAAGGGTTTAACATTATCTGAATGAGTTACCAAAAAGCTAATCACACACTCCGGGGCTCATAATATTTCCCACTCTCTGGTGTTTGTAATGTTTTAATGGTTTATAATCACAGGTGTCAATCAAATGAGGATGGGTTCCCATTTTGAGTCTGGTTCCTCTCAAGTTTTCATCGGGAATAAATACACATAGACTTAAATATGAACTTTCTACGATATTTCTTGCTTTAAGACAATGTCCATTCCTAAAAGTGCTAAAACTTGAATCAAATGGAGTGGAGTTGAGTGGAATAAAATGTAATGTTGGGAAACCTTGTTGGGGGCTTAAGCTTTCTCAAAACAAGCGTTCAACTTTCCCTGTATGGTTGTTGAGTATCCCTTAATATGAAAGACTAACAGCAACATTGAAGCGTAAAGAGTAAAACCCTTGAGAATGAGTGTTAGCATGACAGAATGAGTGTTCAGCCTTCTAGGTGTGTTTGGTACAAGAATTAGGCTTTACCTGATGGAGTGTTTGGCATCTTGAAAATAAAAGTTGTCAGCCACCTAAGACCAAGTGTACAACACACCAGAATCAATGCAAAGTATTCCAGGTACATTTACATTGACATTTCCGGCATTCGGCAGACGCCCGTATCCAGAGACTCATTCTTCTGCCTCATTCATATAATTGAGCAGTTAGGGGGGTTTGCTCAGTGGGTTAGGCATGGCAGTTTAGTGTGGTTGGGATTTAAACTCACGACCTTCTAATCCTAAATCGAATGTCTTAATCATAAAGCTGAATCAATGTCAGAATGCCAATCATGTCAGAATGTGTCCCAAAAGTGTTGGGAAAGGGGTAGCTCCGTCGTTGAGCTGTTTGACTTCTGATCAGAAAGTCATGAGCTCAAATCCCACTACAATTAAACTGCCACTGCTGGACCCTTGAGCAAGGCCCTTAACCCTGAACTGTTTAGTTGTATAAAAGAGAGGTTTATAAGTCGCTCTGGATAAGAGCATCTTCCAAATATCATTAATGTAAAAAATAAATATTTAGTTTTCTCCAAAAAAAGAAGTATAAGGTAAATGTTATTGCTTTGTCTTGACAGATAATGAATATCAAGTCAAGTCAAGTTTATTTCTATAGCGATTTTCACAACAGACATTGTCTCAAAGCAGCTTTACCGAATTTAACAGTTAAGGTGAACAATGTTTATTTATCCCTGATAAGCAGCCATGGTGACTGTGGCAATGAAAAACTCCCTTAGATGTTATGAGGAAGAAACCATGAGAGGATCCAGACTCAAAAGGGGAACCCATCCTCCTTTGGGTGACATCAAAAATGGGATTATAGACTTTAAACAATACAGAACACTGGAGAGTGAGAACTAACATGAGCACTGGAATGTACGATTATAAGTAATGATTTTTCTACAGTCTTTTACAGTCAGTTGAGATGATGGAACCAGGAGCTACTGAGCAACTCATTAAAAAGCTCACCGTTTGTGAATATACTCTTACTTTATAATAATCTGAATGATTATAACAGCAAAGAAAACAACAGTAAGGAAGCTGTAGGCTGGTAAAGGGCTTGCAAGGTTGGATCCCACCCATCACGTCTGACTCAGTAACTGAATGTGTTGTTACACTGGAGGTGTCGGGTCTCAATCCGCCTCTCAGATATTCATCACCTCACACCGATTTACTTTCCCTCCCACACATCGACATAGCATTCCTCTGAAAGGAGTGAATATATATAAAAAAACCCCCCAGAAAACAGGTTGTTGTCTGCTGAGTTTCTTATCTTCAGCTCCAGTAAGAGTCAGAGGAAGTTTCCGATATTAAGGACGACGACTATGTAATAAACCAGTCAAATAAATGACGCGATTATGCAGGTTACGCGATTGCCTCCAAAGAGCTCTCAGTTTCGCATTAAAAATACATTTATGCGCTGTTCGCTTCAAGGGAGCGGCGCTTTATTCACTTTTGACGCATTTTATCAATCAGAATATGCCGAATATACAACTTTGCGACTTAGAAACGTAGATTTGAAATGATAGATAGCGCCAAGCAAATGAAAAGAAAAGATGTATCAATACAAAGTAGGGAAGGGTTTGGATTGAGCAACCAAAGAACCCAAAAAACTGAATGAAGCAGCTTTTCAAAGATCAACTGCTTCGAATAGAGAGCAGAGATAAAAAATCGCCTCAGTAAACATCATTCGCCAGCTTTTATTAGTAGCATTAATTCCACGCTGCTTGAAGCTGTTGCTTTAAGCAAATGCTGATTACGAAGGCCTCACGACAAATTCCTTTAAACCCTCGGCAACACTTGATGTGACGGCTGAAATCTGATTGGATAGAATCTCTGAGGTATACAGACACTAGTAGAAACGCTATATAATAAAGAGATATTTATGTACAAAAAACCTTACCTACCAAATATCTTCTGACTCTGCTCTGTGTTCGATGCTGTTGATTTTTGAAAGCTTTTATTAGTAACATTAATTCCACGCTGCTTGAAGCTGTTGCTTTAAGCAAATGCTGATTACGAAGGCCTCACGACAAATTCCTTTAAATCCTCGGCAACACTTGATGTGACGGCGGAAATCTGATTGGATAGAATCTCTGAGGTATACAGACACTAGTAGAAACGCTATATAATAAAGAGATATTTATGTACAAAAAACCTTACCTACCAAATATCTTCTGACTCTGCGTTGTGTTCGATGCTGTTGATTTTTGAAAAGCATCATCATTTGATCATTTTTTGCTATTTATTTCATTTGTACAAGCAAATGAGGGAGTTTTTGGATTCCTTTGGTTGCTCAATCCAAACCCTTCCCTACTTGACTGAACTTTTCTTATTATTTGCTTGGACCTATCTATCATTTCAAATCTACGTATCTAAGTCGCAAAGTTGTATATTCGGCATATTCCGATCGATAAAATGCGGCAAAAGTGAATAAAGCGTCTTCAAGCGGAAAACGCATAAATGCGTTGAAGCTGTTGCTTTCAAGTAGATCGATTTGGTCCTCTCAAGGCCCTCTAGAAGGTATGTAATCACTTCGGCATGTGGACGTTTTTTTGATAGGATGGTCAGAGCGCACATTAGTCAGAGCTCACAAACGGCATAACAAACTGCAGAATTGTAAATATATTTGTGTGGATTATTTTTTTTTTTTTTTTTTGTTTTTTTTTTTTTTTTTTTTTTTTATAGATAGATTTCAATAGATTTCACAAATACACTAACAAGGCCATTATCAAGACGGACTTTTCGAGAAAAGCTGGACATCCTGAAGAAAGTTCGGCCTGAACAGTTCAAAACAGTTGTTCAGCTTTTTAATGAACTATTTATACTTTTTTCTTTTTATCGAAATTTGCACAAAAACACACAATTTGCCTTCATTTCAAATCCCCAGAAAAACATGTGAAAATGCATGAAAAAAAAATATATTATTTTTGAGGTTAATATCGATGCTTCTGCTAAAGATAATGTATGCCGGGCGTTGCAGCTGTGGCTCCAGTGAAAGGAGACTTGTTGAATTGTATCTTTGGGTTTCTTGCTTCAGTAATGACATTAATTCTTACTGTAGGACATTCCTATCTTTTAATGCAGCGCTCTGTTATACTGTGATTCTCTTTAATAATGATAGTTTCTATTTATAGGTTTTAACGGGTGAATTGACTCAGGTAGGCCACTGAATGCCTTGGTGTGAAATGCACAACCCCACCATTGGTGTGTATGCTAATAGTTCTTGATGGCCAGGCTAAGTCTGAATCTCTGAAAGACTACTACAAAAATGAGTCGGAAAATTACAACATGCTAAATAAAAGAACGTAAATTCTGTTACGCTAGGCTCACAATCTGTTTAAACGCTGTTGGCTTCATAGCTGCAAAATTATGGATCATATCTGATATAAAGCCAATTTTCTCAGGGTAACATTCAGTCATCTGAAAGAATATGTACCTCATTTTTTTTTTCTATCGTGGAAAGGTGGCCCGACTTCTGCAAATGTAATTCATGCTCTTCAGGCTTATCAGCATATCATTTCCAAAATGTCTTTCAAGCTGCAGTAAATCATTGTGGGTAATAAAGCAACCGTTTTGAATTGACTTTGTGGTGGGTTTTTTGTTTTTTTTTGGGCCAAAATGCATATTCATTAAGGCAAATATGCAAACAAAAAAACCAGCAGCACATGCTAATTTTCTTAAATGAAAGCACAAGTACTGTGTGAACTTTATTAGTTAATCAATATGCACCATTTTTTAAAAATGTACAATATTTATTATTACACTATCACCCTCTAAATAGACCCCTCGCACAGCTATACAGCTCTCCCAGCCACTGGGAGCGCTGTTCTTGCCACACCTGGAACATGTCCTGGAAGTCTTACTACTTATTTAGAAACGGGTCAAGCATCTTCTGCGATTCGCTCTGGATCTCGGCAGTAGTTTAAAATCGACGGCCTTTGAGCCGTATCTTCAGAGGTCGAAGTCCGCAGGAGACCAGAATCATGTTGTTTCCGGCGAGAAACTCACGTGTGAGGAGAGCTCGGCGACAGGGGGCGCATGTCGCCGAAATAGCTGACTTTAGAAGTTCGGTTCTCCCTGTGACTGTGCGTGCCGCCTTGTACTGCCATCTGCTGGCGTGTTACAAAACTAGTTTAGTATACATGTTTGCTAGCTGTGGGATGAAGACCTCATGCTGACAAGATTACAAAAAAATATTGTTTTTTTTTAGTTTATTTTGGATTACACTTTTTTACCTTTACAACTATTAATTTATTTATATAGAGAAGCTGAAAACACCGATTTGTTATGACGATTGCTCGGTTTAAGGGAGCGTTTCAAAACAAAGCCAACTTGCAAAATCGTCTGGTGCGATTGCCAGGATGCTGATTTAGCCCTGCGAAAAGAGATGGATTACTCTGGAGACGCCTCTCAAATCAAGCTTCAGTACTATCGTTGGAATCCATTAGAGAGAGAAATCAGTGTCTCATCACAACCACACCAGCTCCCCCCCACACTCCTCCGTACCCTCTACTCGCCTACACACACTTACTCAGAGCCACTCGAATGCTCTCCACTCATATAAAACAACCTCAAAGCCAAAAGTTCTGGGCTTTTATCATTTCACCGACAGACCACTTTACTTCTGGGTTTGCGTTTGATAAACAAAGGGCACCTGTAAGTAGTACACGTCGAACCAAATCGAAGGAGGCTTTGATTTGGATTTCTGGAACAGCACAATAGCCTCATACACTTTTTTTTTAACAGCGACATGATGTTTTTGACAAGCAGATGTTATTTTTAATTTCAAAAATACACTTAATGAACCCCCCCCTTTTTTGTTTTCTCCTTCAGACTCCTGAGTGCCATGTGCTGTAACCTGGACTCGCTTCTGCTCCTGGAGTCTCAGTACAAACTCTCGGAAATTCTGCTTCAGAATCAAAAGGACAACGTTGTCGAGACCTCAACTGGAGAAGAGTATGTGAACTTACACCTCTTCATTTTTCAGCCCAGGCAGTTTCAGGGATAGATTTAAACGAGGCATGTGGTTATAGGAAAATGATCTGAATGGGGCGATGCAGTCTGACACAAAACAGCTGGAGTCGAATTTACCACCGTGAAGATGATAATTTTCCTGTTAGTTCACATGCTGAAGTGTTTGAAATGTACATCGACCAGGTATGAGTGGTTAATAAGTGAATATCATTGATGATCTCTTCATCATGGCACCTGTTTGTGGGTGGGATACATTAGTCATCAATTGAACATTTTGTACTCAAAGGGTGATTTGATTGAGCTTCACAAATTGTGATGGCTAGACTATGAAGTCAGAGCATCTCCAAAACTGCAAAACTGGGGTCAGGATCTATCACAAGTGGTCTACTGTAGCTCAAACTGCTGAAGAAGTTAATGCTGTTGATGCTCGACAGGTCTGGACTGTTTTAGCAGCAAAAGGGGGACCAACACAATATTACGCAGGTGGTCTTAACGTTAAGCCTGATTGCTGTAGTACAGTCCGTCATTTTTTAAAGGGTTAATCCTATTTTATGCATTAACCCTGAGTTATTGACCCGGTTAAAGAGTAGAATTTTTTAAGCTATACATGAGTGAAGTAAAAAAAACAAAAAAAGAAAGAAACGATTTCTGTGCCAAATACACTTCTTCCTGGGAATTCCACTTTACGGAATTCCTGTATGAGCACTTCTCCCGGAAAAGCACACCCACCACCATGCTTCATTCGGTTACAAACGTCTGCAGCACTGCACAGGACTCACTGGAGAACAATTATCCAAAGAAGTGTGGTTTGGATGTGAGGGAAGGAGAACATTTTTTAGATTCCCAAAGAACTTAGTGTTAAGTGTCCAATGGATGCAGTTGATTTTTAACAATGGCATCACCATAGTTTCTCAAGCTTGTTCCTTTTGTTCCCACCATTTCCTGTCATTAGCTCCACCCACAACCTGCCTGCAGAAGTTTTTTTTTCTTTTCGGAAAGAAGTGTAAAGCTCTATTTTTCTGTTTTGAATCTGATAAGACTCTTCAGAGATTTTAAAGATGCAATTCCACTCTCTACAGTAGGTACTCAAATTTAGCATGAGATTGGCCTAAAGTGTGTGTGTGTTATGCCCCCTTTAAAAAACACAAATCAGTTTATGGCTACATTTAATGTTTTAGAATGTCTTTGTGAAAAGTTAAACTCTTATCATAATATTCAATTAATATATCATTCACTGAATTGACAAAAGTATTGGGACACCTTACCTTTCCAGCCATATAGGGTTCTTCCCCAAGTTGGAAAAAGCTTCCCTTCACTTGAACTAGGCCAGCTCGATGGAGATTTTACAAGGGTTGGAGTGGAAGATGTTCTGCTATAGAGCTCTGATCTCAACCCTATTGAACACCTTTTGGAACTCAATGAAATGCTGACTGGAACCCAGACTTCCTCACCTACATCACTACCTGACTTTACTGAGATCCTTGTGGCTAATTGAGCACAAATTTCCACAAATTGTTGTGGGAACATCTTCCCAGAGGGGTGGAGGTTATTATAACCGCAATTGGGATCTCAATGTGGAATGGGCTGTGACATAGAATCTTACGGTCCGACGCCCACAAACGTTTCATTCTATAATTTTTAATTATTTGTGACAAGTCTCCAGGTGCTTTAATTTTTACTTGAAATGTTTCCCTTTTTTCACAGATGAAGTCAAGATACATCTTTAGACATAATTTTGCTTCTTTAAATATAAGATCATTGTAGCTAACAAATAAAGGAAGCATATAACATAATGGAATCCTGATTTATCACACTTACATAAAAAAAACATTGGTTAGAGGAGGTTTGTTTAAAATAGATTTCTTGGCTTTTCCAGAAAAAAAAAAATTACACTATGAGTTAGACTATGTTGCCAAAAGTTTGCGGACACCTGGTTGTACTGTAAGTTTTCTCATTTAGTCCCAATTTGCTCCTTGCTTATCACTTCATAAGTTGTGGTAACAGTTTGAAAAACAACCACATATAGCAGAAAGATCAGGATTTCTTATGTAGTTTGATATCACTCCACACCATCCCCTGATATTTATACTTCTGGCAGACGTAGAGGAAGTTCCTTACATTTAGTTTATTGTCTGAACTTCTTGCCAAAATAAACATATCGGTGAATGGGTTCCAACCAGAGCTCAGAGTTACACCATGGCTAAGATACTGTTATGTTGGTGTATCAAGTGCTTTATAACAACCCTTTTACTGCTCTCTAGTGAGGTTATCATTGATGGTATTTCTGTGGAGAGGAACCACCTCCTGGTTCGGATGAATGTGATCGGCGGTCCATCCGAACGGAAACTCCCCGCCAGAGAACTGCAGAAGGTTCGAGGTCCAATTTTGTCCTCATATGAGCGAAACTATACAGCGATCGATAATCTCGGCTTTCTTTCCTGTGAACAGTTTCCTATTCCTATTTTATTACTTTGTTCCCCCTAAAGCTCTAACATACTCTCCTTCTTGTGTATCTTCCTTCCAGGGAGATAATCCATACCCATGGCTGATATTCTCATCCCTCCCCGGACTCGCATGTTACACCCTCGAAATGCCAAAGACCTCCTGGACTAAACAAGGCAAGGAGCTGCACAAATTTGCTGTAAAAGGAGCTCGATTCAACTTTCATCGATATTTTCAGTCACCTGGACTTTATTTTTAGTCCTAACATTCATTTGTTTGGTCTAGAATTTTTTATTTATTGATTTGCATACTCATGTTCAAAAGATTAAGAGAATCAGTTGAAGATCATGACGAACATCCGAATGACGGGAAAATGGGACGACAGATCAACCATAGCACGGTTGTTGCCGCTAGAAGGAATGGGGGTAGTTTAAAGGCTTTTTGGATATTCATGCACCAGGGATTGGATTAACCTTTCAGTTTAACCCAAATTACCCATCTTTACAATGTGGCACAGTGATGCAACTCAAAAGGCATGGCTTGGAAATCTGAGGAGAATGGGCTCCAACCGCAGATGACAACGTGGGCCCTTGTCACAGCAATCTGAATCGCCCCATGCTGCTCATCACGGATAAATAGACATAATTTACTTGAATTCTGAAATTCTGTAAAGCTGCTGTGAAACAATGTCCATTGTGAACAGCGCTATAGAAATTAACTTAAACTTGAACTTTAAATATTGTATGAACTCTGCGGCTAAATCTATATGAAGGCAAATACGAGGTGGTATCAAAAAGTTTTGAGACTCGCCCTGTTTACAGAAAAGTTTTATTAATTTTATTGCTGTATTGATCTGTTTCCACACCATCACCTTCAAAATAGTCCCCTGGCACAGCAATACAGCGCCCCCAGTGTTCCTGGCTGAGAAGTCTTCTTTTCGAAGTACCTCAGAATAGCAGACGTGGTAAAGCACCAGTTGCACAGCTCCTGACGTGCACATAAAACGAGGCTGAAAACGTGTGCGTACGCCACTTTTGGCACAAAGGTCGTGATCTTTAAATAAAAAAATAACATGATGGGAGAAAGTGCGCACCTGTAAGTAAAATCTGAGCGCTGCGTACACACAACGTGGAAACAAAGAAGGCGAGAAGGGGAATTAGCGCGCAAAACCTTTGCCAATGAGACCCCAGAGCACTCCAGAGTTTAGCAGGTAGTGCGTCATTAATAATGGTCCGTGGGGAAACACTGTGCTCCGTGTGTAGTTAAATGGACTAAGCGAAGCATTGAGGTATATTAAAGTATAAGTTTATTTTATTTATTATTATTTTATTATAATTATTTTTTGTATTTGAATAACTCAAGTTACACAAAGAATCGTTTCAGCCCTACATATATTTACGCTATTTAAATCACTAAATCGTAAAATTTACCTCCAGACCGTCCCTCACTTTTTGACTGATGCTTTTCACCAGACTCGGTTGGGAAGTCAGCAAAGAAGGACATAGGACAGATTTCAGCTCAACATTGTCTGACCCAGAAATGAGCTCCACAAGCAAGACTGCAATGCTACTCAGCTTCACTGCATTGTAAACACCATGCATAATTCATTAAAAGGGGTGGAGTCTGTAAGGAAGGACAGCTTATCTGTTTATTTTTTGTGATTAAAATTCACATCACATTCGGACGAAGACTCAATTTTCAGTCCTGGGATTTAAACGGGGCTTCAACCGCATCACTTGCTCAAATTTATAATTGCTGAGTTGCCAGGCTTTGTTTAATCCTGATGATTGGATAACGTGAGGCGTGTGTTTTTATTCGGATGGATGAGATTACAATTTCGTCTTGGAAAGGAAAACATTACGCATTAATATGAAACATCTCTGAATGGAGATCAGCGAAGCATCTCTGAGTCACAAATCAGTCATTTATACAGTGGTGGTCAAATATCTACAAAAAAACATTGCGTTTTTGACTCCATCGTCTCCTATCTGCCGTCGTGTAAAGCGCTTCTGTATTTCAAAGTTAAAAACCGTCTCAACATTACATGACCAAAGACCGTTGAAGCAAGTCAGCTCCCTGGCGTAATGACCCCGATTTATTCGGTTTTGCCAGGCGAAACATCTGTAAGCCAAAGAGCATGCCGTTTCTTGTCTCATCAAAGGTCACGCTGATTTGATCGAGCGTAGCCTCCTTTATAAATCCAGGGTTTTAAAACTCCATAAAGTATCACTAAATTTTGTGAAAAGCGCTAGCTTGTCTTTTGTTGCTTGTATGTTTGTACAGACTCTGAGGTCAGCGCTTTCCTGTCTTCCTCTAAGGATGGTGAGAGAGACGAGAACTGGATGGAGAACTGCAGGAGACACTTGTGCAAAGCCATGATCAGCAAATCCAGGGTTCTTACAGGAAGAGGTAAGTGATGATGTATTTGCATGCTGAGGATACACACTTAATCAGAGTAATATATAGATATACTTGGTCTTGCGTTGAGAATTGTGGTATTTGAATAATATATCCCCTTAGTGTCAATGTGACAAAGAAGGTTTCAGAAATATCCTATTTTCCTTGATTCTTTTCATTTAATGGTATCCAATCGCGATATCTGCCCACTTCCTCATACCCAAACACTTACGATTGGCTCGTCTCACTGTGATTGACAGGAGTGAGAGATATTTATCCCTTCCTTATCTTTCTGCAGCTATGTAAGGAATTTTTGTTTAAAAATCTTAAGAAATGTTAACATGCTCATTGACAAAAAATTAAACACCACAAATCCAGCGTGACTGTTGCCCACAATGTTCTTCCGGCATGTGACCCCTCAATCTCCTCTTTTAAATTACATGCTGTGTTTTATTCCCCACACATAATTCACCATCACGAGATTTCACCAGCACAGTTAGCCCAATGATGATGCCCGAGTAAGAATTACAACTACAGCTATAATGATGTTTAAATATGGGTTTGCTGTTCCATTTCCACAGTGTTGGCCGATCTTCTAGAGAGGGCCGTGCTGCACCTTTCCTCCTCCCCACCTCACTGCTTTTTCCCACCCGCAGAATACAAAGGTCAGTAATAAAAATGAAATCGCCAGACGTTTTTCTTTAGTGCTCTGCTATACATTTTTTAAGAAGTATATAAATGCATTGATGAATTATTTTTATAAGAATGGCATTTGGTTGATTTAACAGACCTGCATAGTGCAATGATCAGTTTATTAGAGACATAAAAAAACAGCTGCCTTTTAGGCACTTTTCTAATCAGCCAGTCATGTGGCATCAGTGCAATGCATAAAATCAGGCAGATCAAGAGCGAATCAAGGGTTTAGGGTCTTGCCCAAGGGTCCAGGAATGGCAGCTTGGTGGTGATGAACTCGTTAAACTCAAAACCTTCTGATCAGAAGTCCAGTTATTAGAAATGTTTTATCAACAAGATGTTTCCATTCATAGACCTGCACAAACTCTAGAGAGTGTTGTGTGAAAATCTCAGCACCAACATCCATGACATGGTCAAAGCCACAGAGAGATCACACCTTTTTCAACTTCCATGAACCTGCATGATATGAAGACCAAAGTGGCTCATATGTTACCCACATTTAAAAAAAATACATTTGTATAGGCTTTATTTAAAAGAAGAATAAAAAATTTGACATTAAAAAAATGATAAATGTCCAATTAATTAGTCACCTGCTCATGGCAATGAGTAATCCATAGGAACGTGTCTGGACGACTTCCTGTTTCCTGTAAACAGCTATTGCGTAACACTGTCTACACTTTATGTTTACTACAAACTATGAACACATTTATAAGACACCAATTTTTTGTGCTAAATGAGATACACCAGCATGATTATCAGGTGGATGGATGGATGGATGGATGGATGGATGGATGGATAAATAGATAGATAGATAGATAGATAGATAGATAGATAGATAGACAGACAGACAGACAGACAGACAGACACACACATTATCATTAGTATAGACAAAAGTTTGTGGACACCTGACCATAAGATTCGCATATGCTTTTTGAACCTTTTAATCCACATTTATTTTCTATTTTCTATAATCTCCACTTTTCTGGCAAGATGTTCCTCCAGATTTCAGAGTGTGTTTGTGGAGATCTGTGAAGATCATTGAGACACAATTGTGTTACTCAGAACGTTCCAGTTTAGTGGGGTTCTTTATGGTAAAGCAGGCAAAGCTGGCTTTGTGCACAGGAACATTGTCATGCTGGAAAAGCTTTGAGTCTCTTAGTTCAAGTGAAGAAAATGTTTCATCCTAAAGATGTTAATTTCAATGGGTGCCTCCAACTCTGTGGTAACAGTTTGGGAAAGAACAACACGCGGTTGGAAAAATCAGGTATATTTTGTCGTATAATGTAAATCCCAACTAAATTGGACCTTATATTATTTAGATATCTATGAATAATTAGAAACTAATTGTGAAGTTTTTTTTATTTAGATTAGGCTCATATTTTTTTTCTTGTCACTCATCCTTTTATGCCTGCCTTTTTAATTCGCACTTGCTTCGTTATCGCTAATGCATATTAACCAGGCATAACGGTGAATATTCACTTACTGTAGTGGCGGTTTAAGTCTTGCTGTGCCATTATCTGGGCCACTGGCTGACTGCACCGAGACAGACACATTCATCTGCGTTATGTTATATCATCACACTCCTGCCATTGTTCCAAAATTAATGAGAGCAGAGAAGTGGCTTCATAATCACATCAGAAGGCTCGTTTTCCTCTCATTCATAGGCATTTAACCAATTAAGCACGCTTAGACGTGATGAACTCAGACGTGATGATCAATCCTGTGGCGTATGCTTGGCCGGCATAGAAAGCACCGTAAATGTGCAGTAATTTGTCTTTTCTTTGTATTTTTTTTATAGTTGGTGATCACGACATAAAGGCTCGCAATCTGACGCCCGTGGAACAGCTGGGCATCGGCATGGCTCACAGGTCGGTGTTTTCAGCCCCAGGAGAAAAATCTTCTGTTATGCACTGATACTAGTAGCTTCTCCAATGAGCAAAGAGATAATCACAGATTCATTACAGCTGTGATGAATTGGTCTCCTACAGTAAATCTTTTCTGTGGAGGTCTGACAGCACAAATTACACACACACAGGATTTATTTCAGAAAAAGTGTTTGGACGTATATCTACTTAGTGAACAACTAAGTAAATGTACCCAAAGGTTTAGATTATTTTTTATATAAGAGCAGACTGGAGGTAGAGACTGTAGTAAAAGTCAAAACCAGGTTTTCTTTATGTTGATGCTCCCATTTATTAAAGCTATATTTCATTAAAAAAAAAAAAGATTAATTAATAAAAAATAAAAAAAAGAAGGCAATGATGTAATAGCTGAATATGTAGACTTTATATAGTTAGATAGATAGACAGACAGACAGAAGATAGATAGATAGATAGATAGATAGATAGATAGATAGATAGATAGATAGATAGATAGATAGATAGATA
>MU556250.1:1181078-1191443 GCA_024362625.1 Silurus asotus
TAGTATTTAGTAGTTGTAATAGTATTTAGTAGTAGTAGTATTTAGTAGTTGTAATAGTATGTCGTAGTTGTAATAGTATTTAGTAGTAGTAGAATTTAGTAGTTGTAATAGTATTTAGTAGTAGTAGTATTTAGTAGTTGTAATAGTATGTCGTAGTTGTATTAGTATTTAGTAGTAGTAGTAGTATTTAGTAGTTGTAATAGTATGTCGTAGTTGTAATAGTATTTAGTAGTAGTAGTAGTTTTTAGTAGTAGTAATAGTATTAAGTAGCAGTAGTAGTAGTAGTAGTAGTAGTATTTAGTAGTGGTAATAGTATTTAGTGGTAATAATAGTATTTAGTAGGATTATTTAGTAGTGGTAATCGTATTTAGTAGTTGTAATAGTATTTAGTAGTAGTATTTAGTAGTGGTAATAGTATTTAGTAGTAGTATTTAGTAGTGGTAATAGTATTTAGTAGTAGTATTTAGTAGTGGTAATAGTATTTAGTAGTAGTATTTAGTAGTGGTAATAGTATTTAGTAGTAGTATTTAGTAGTGGTAATAGTATTTAGTAGTTGTAATAGTATTTAGTAGTGGTAATAGTATTTAGTAGTAGTAATAGTATTTAGTAGTGGTAATAGTATTTAGTAGTAGTAGTATTTAGTAGTAATAATAGTATTTAGTAGTAGTACTTAGTAGTAGTAATAGTATTTAGTAGTAGTATTTAGTAGTGGTAATAGTATTTAGTAGGAGTAATAGTATTTAGTAGTAGTACTTAGTAGTAGTAATAGTATTTAGTAGTAGTATTTAGTAGTGGTAATAGTATTTAGTAGTAGTAATAGTATTTAGTAGTGGTAATAGTATTTAGTAGTAGTAGTATTTAGTAGTAATAATAGTATTTAGTAGTGGTAATAGTATTTAGTAGTTGTAATAGTATTTAGTAGTAGTATTTAGTAGTGGTAATAGTATTTAGTAGTAGTATTTAGTAGTGGTAATAGTATTTAGTAGTTGTAATAGTATTTAGTAGTAGTATTTAGTAGTGGTAATAGTATTTAGTAGTAGTAGTATTTAGTAGTTGTAATAGTATTTAGTAGTTGTAGTATTTAGTAGTTGTAACAGTATTTAGTAGAAGTAGTTGTATTTAGTAAGATATTTAGTAGTAGTAGTATTTAGTAGTTGTAATAGTATGTCGTAGTTGTAATAGTATTTAGTAGTAGTAGTAGTAGTAGTTTTTAGTAGTAGTAGTAATAGTATTTAGTAGTAGTATTTAGTAGTTGTAATAGTATTTAGTAGTAGTAGTAGTAGTAGTAGTTTTTAGTAGTATTAATAGTATTTAGTAGTGGTAATAGTATTTAGTAGTAGTAGTAGTAGTAGTTTTTAGTAGTAGTAGTAATAGTATTTAGTAGTAGTATTTAGTAGTTGTAATAGTATTTAGTAGTAGTAGTAGTAGTAGTAGTTTTTAGTAGTATTAATAGTATTTAGTAGTGGTAATAGTATTTAGTAGTTGTAATAGTATTTAGTAGTATTATTTAGTAGTGGTAATAGTATTTAGTAGTAGTATTTAGTAGTGGTAATAGTATTTAGTAGTAGTATTTAGTTGTGGTAATAGTATTTAGTAGTAGTAGTATTTAGTAGTTGTAATAGTATTTAGTGGTAATAGTATAGTAGTTGTAATAGTATAGTAGTGGTAATAGTATTTAGTAGTAGTCGTATTTAGTAGTGGTAATAGTATTTAGTAGTAGTAGTATTTAGTAGTATTAGTATTTAGTAGTTGTAATAGTATTTAGTAGTAGTAGTATTTAGTAGTTGTAATAGTATTTAGAAGTAGTAGTATTTAGTAGTGGTAATAGTATTTAGTAGTTGTAGTATTTAGTAGTTGTAACAGTATTTAGTAGTAGTAGTTGTATTTAGTAAGATATTTAGTAGTAGTTAATAGTAATTATTTGTTAGTAATAGTAGTATTTAGTAGTCGTGGTGGTGTTAATGGTGTCTGCGGTAGTTGTAATAGCAGTGGCAGATTAAGTAGTATGTAGTAGTGTCTCACATGATAATAATAAATGTATTAGTCCTTGAAAAAGGCATCTAATAATGAACAATGATGGCATTATTGGCAGTCAGGGAGGACCAATTGCATCATCTCTTTCATGTTTATTGAACGACCTTGAACCTTGTCTTGTGCTCAAAACATCTAAAGAAAGTCATTCCACAGCATGAAGCTTTAAATCAAAAGTAAAAGGTTTGTCATTGATTTTCCTCCTATTCATCTCAGGTCCCTTTTTTTTTAAGGCTGACATGATTTCTGCCACCAGAGAGGAAATTCTTGTGCTTTATTCCTCCGGTGTGTGTCAGGAGTCCGGGTGCTCTTAAGTCAGTCCACGTCCTGGTGTTTTACACACAGGACTTCTGCTACTGCCAGGAATTACATGGAAAAATAAATACGACAAAGTTACATACTGTACGAAGGGCATTTTTAATGTTCGGGCGACTGATTATAAATATTCGAACGCCCTGGGCCGAGTGAAATGCTTTTGAGTGGTGAGGAAGTGAACTTCGAATGCGAATAAAAGCAGCACCAGCAAGCGAATCTAGGAAAGAAAGTGAGTCGAAATTGAGTATAACCTCTATCACAGAAGGGCAGCTGGCTCTGCTTGACATTCCCAATTCCACAAAGCTGCAAAACAGCCAGAGGGCGATGTAGATTCAGTCAGTGATGAGATTCTGTGTGCTGAAGACAGACAGACAGACAGACAGGCAGACAGACAGACAGGCAGACAAACATTTAGACAGACAGACAGACAAACAAACATTTTAACAGACAGACAGACAGACAGACAGACAAACAAACATTTAGACAGACAGACAAACAAACATTTAGACATTTAGACAGACAGACGGACGGACGGACGGACGGACAGACGGACAGACAGACAGACAGATAGATAGATATGCAAGTATATGTATATAAATGTATATGTGTATAAACATACACTATATTGTCAAAAGTATTGGGTCACCTTATCATAAGAATGTTATGTGATTTTTGAGCATTGCATTCCATATTTAGTCCCAATTTGCTCCTATAATTTTCTCCACTCTTCTGGGAAGATGTTCCACTAGATTTTGAAGGGTTCTTATGGATATTTGTGTTCATCAGTCACAAGGGTGTTATGAAAGGCAGGTACTGATGTAGGTGAGGAGACCTGGGGTGCAGTCAGCATTCACATTCATCCCAAAGGTGTTCAGTAGAGATGAGATCAGAGCTCTATAGCGAATTTAGCTCGCAAAGAAAATTAAATATTTATAAGTAATTATAACGGGTTATAGTTGACGGTAATGGAATTAACATTACACTTATTTGTCTGTTCGTCCGCCAAACAGACAGTATAATTTATATTAATTCTATAAAAGAGGTATCTCCCTGGCCAAGAAAGACGTAACCCTCTCTTACTTTATACCGTAAATTAAATTAAAAGAGCATGTAGTTCAGACCGAATATTGCAGGAACTTTGCGAACGTACTCAGAGGCAATCATTTGTGAAATATATGGCGTTTAATAAATGAGACAAACACACATAGAACTAGCTACACGAACAAAAAAAGAAATAAAGAAAACAAAAATTAAACAAAGAAAGGTTAAAACTAGAAAAGGAGGAAGAGAAAGAAAAAGAGAGTGAAAGAGAAGGAATGGAGATGCTCAAGCTTCAAAATAAAACACACCCTAACTGGAAAATCGTCACAGGAATTTAAATTCACCTTGAGATTCACTAAGACTTAAAATATTCATCTAAATTCGTTGGTAAAGGAAACCAGTTAGGGTGGGGTCAGGTGTTCTTCCAGGTTCTCCTGAAGATCAGAGCGGTGGTTGTTGTTGGAAGTGAAGCTTGCCGGAAGATCTTGAAAAAAGAGGGAGTCGTTTCCAAGCTGTTTCGTACGTCTGACCAACGATTGGTGGTGTATGGTGATGACATTTTAAAGGTCTCGAACTCCACCCATCTTTGGGGGAACGGCCAATACTAAGGGTTGAGATTTTGGAGGGAACAGATCATTTTAAGTCAATTAAGCCTTAATAGAAGAGACACATTAAAAGAGTTACATTAATAGGATCTTTAGCGTACAACAATAAACAATAAAGGAGATGCATACAAGTATAGGTTAATGTCGTGGGGTGTGGAGCATCTTATTCATTCATGTTTAATTAGAAAAAGGAATGATTTATTGTATCAGTGTGTGCGTGTGTGTGTGTGTGTGTGTGTGTGTGTGTGTGCATTGTGTATGTGTGGGTGTTTTATGGTCGAGGTCTCTATGCGGTCAACAGAGAACCTGCATGGGGTTATCTCGTCTTGTGGTAGGATCCGGACCTTCTGGAGCCAGTTGTGTGTGGGTGTGTGTTTTAGGATTAGGGGGTCTTGGTGAACTCAACAGGAGTTCAGGGTCTGGTCCGGTTTGTGTCTTTAAAAGGGGAAGTGTGGTACGTTTCAACTTTTGATTGAGGTGAAGATGTCATAGGTTAAAATTAATGCCTGGGACATGAAATCTAAATGATCTGTGCCAGACGCTACACTCTATAGCAGCAAGATCTTCCTCTCCAAAGCATGTAAAGCAGATCTTCAATGAGCTCACGTTGATTCCCATGCTCGAACAGGTTTGGGTTTCCAAGTTCAAGTGAATGCAGTGTTATTATAGCGCATCTAAAGACGTCCTGTACAATTGTGTGCCTCCAGATTTCTGGTAACAGTTTGGAAAAGAACCACATACAGCAGGAAAGTTCAGGTGTCCCAATACTTTTGGCAATATAGTGTATGTACAGTGAATAAATCTAAAGTCTATAGCAGTGAAGATTTGTGTAGACACTGTTGAAAAGTACAAATGAATAGTTATTATTAACTACCACTTTATCATTAATATTTTTTCTCATTTCTATTTTTCTCGTATTTTTTCTGGAATCTTGATATACAGTGTCACTCCATGAGACAATTCTGATTTCAGATTACGCTAGCGTCGTTTTTGTATCCTGTTCTTGCGTACTATATAGAGTGCATGACATTGATACGACCTTGTTTTCTGTTCAGATGAAGAAGAAAGTTAAGATGGATGATCTGATTGTTTTTTTCCTCATTTAAAATGTGCCAAATATCATATTTTATTCCTCTTGCTTTTTCCAAACAATTGCTGTTTTTTTTCTCTCCCATGTATTTTATTTTATTTTTTTTTAGAAAATTATAGTTAGCGATTATTTTATGTTTTGGAAACAAATTTGTTTTATTCCCTTAATTCTCACATGCATCTCTTGTGCCCCAAAAAGACCTCTGTCCTGTGGTTTCCCGATGTCCTTTTTGGCTGTAACAAAATGCTGCCAATTGGCACTTTAGAATGAGAGGGAGGGCAGTGGAGTGGTGTGGTTTTAGGAAGAAGAGGTGGAGAAGGTGGAGGAGTTCAGATAGCTGGGGTCAACAGTGCAAAGTAATGGAGAGTGTGTTAGAGAAGGGAGAAAAGAGTGCAGGCAGGGTGGAATGGGTGGAGAAGAGTGATAGCAGGAGTGATTTGTGATAGTAGGGTATCTGTGAGAGTGAAAGGGAAAGTTTATAGGACTGTGGTGAGACCTGAGATGTTGTATGGATTAGAGACAGTGGCATTGAGTAAAAGACAGGAGGTGGAGCTGGAGGTAGCAGAGCTGAAGATGTTGAGGTGTTCATTGGGAGTGACGACGATGGACAGGATTAGAAATGAGTTTATTAGAGGGACAGTGGATGTAGGATGTTTTGGAGACAAGGTGAGGGAGGGGAGATTGAGATGGTTTGGACATGTGCAGAGGAGGGACATGGCGTATATCAGTAGAAGAATGCTGAGGATGGAGCCACCAGGAAGGAGGAAAAGAGGAAGACCAAGGAGGAGGTTTATGGATGTGGTGAGGGAAGACATGCAGGTAGTTGGTGTGAAAGAGGCAGATGTAGAGGACAGAGGGGTATGGAAACATGATGATCTGCTGTGGCGCCCCCTAATGGTAGCAGCCGAAAGAAGAAGATTGCAATTTGTAAAGGTGTTTCTTTAATTAAAAACAGCTAATTTAAGATTTATATCTTAAATTATCTTATGTATTTTGTTACCATTTTATATCCTCAGTATTGTGGATTGTTTTGCTCCTAATTTCCAGCGCTGCCCTGTCCTGCACCATGACACAGTTCAGAACTCTCCTTGAACTAACATCTGGCTGCCGTTCGGTATTGATTTTGTTTAATAATTCAGGGTGTTGACATTGTGTGCTCTATTGACTGTTCTCTCTCTTCGTCTCTCTCTCTTTCTTTCTTTCTTTCTTTTTCTTTTATAAATGAAGATGTGTTTGCAATGGCTCACTCAGTGTTTCTGGAACTACCTGGACTGGCCTGAGATCTGCCACTACGTGACCACGTGCATCATCATGGGCGTCGACTACCAAGTGTACATGTGCGTTGCCGTGCTGAAGCACCTCCAGCAGGACATCCTGCAGCACACACAGACTCAGGACCTGCAGCTCTTCCTTAAGGTGAGGCTTTCATTTCCAATTGCACGGATTGTGGTCACGACTACGGCGCCCTGATTTAACCGAGAAAATATCAATACCAAAATCAACCACCAGAGCAGCATAAAATATTCTAAATCCTGTTTTGCATGTTGTTGTAGGTAAATAATCAAATACAGGATGGGGGTTTTGTAAAGACATGGCGTATTTCTATGACCCTGAAGTTGATTATATTCATCTAAGCGTTTTTTCTTCTTCTATAGCAATAGTCAAATCTTTTTTATATATAAAGTGAGCAGGATTTTTTGCATGAACTTGGTTTCATGACTTTAAAAACTTTAATATAAGAAATAAAAATATTTTTGAATATTACAATTTTAAAGATTTTGAAGTTTGTGGACACGTGATCATAAGATTGGTGTGTGCTTTCTGAACATCCAATTCTTTATTTAGTCTCCATTTGCTGCTGTGATAACCTTCAATCTTCTGAGATGGTGTTCCTCTAGATTTTGTGGAAATTTGCGCTCATTCTGCTCCAAGGGTGTCAGTAAAGTTGTGAACTGTTGTAGATGAGGTGAGGAGGCCTGGGGAGGGTTTAGAATTCCAAGTCATTTCAAAGGTGTTCAATCAGGTTGAGGTCAGAGCTTTATAGCAGGCCAATCAAGATCTTCTACTCCAACCCATGTTAAGCATTTCTTCATGAAGCTGGCTTTGAGTACAGGGCCATTGTCATGCTTGACCTGGATTGGGTCACCCAGTGCATCAAGTGATGTAGAAACTTGATGCTACTGTACCTACTGTGGCTAAAACGCGAAGTACAAAACATATGAGCAAATCAGAAATACGAAATAAATCCAAAAACAAATAAACAAATCAGAAAACACAATGACAATTTAGACAAATCAGATAAGGTAGGTATAGTTTGTGAATAAAATACTTACCGCTTAATGAACAAGACACCTGTCATTCAAGTTATACAGGAAGTAGGACATTTTGTATCTTATAACTAATCTCGAGTTCTGCGTTTTGCTTTAACACAATTTTTTTTCCACCAGTGCAATTTACATTTCATAAACATGAATAAATATTTTTACACTTTTACACACACGTGCCAACTTCCTCCTGCCACAGCCTGTTGTACTTCCTGTATATCTTGAATGACAGGTGTCTCGTCCAATGAGCAGTAAGCATTTCAGTCGCAAACTATAACTGCCTCTTCTGCTTTGTCTGACTTGTTGTTGTGTTGTTGCTATTGAAAGAAAACATGCTTTTGAATTTTATTTGTTTTTGGATTCGTTCATTTGTTTTTCGAAATTGTTCATTTCTTTTTGAATTCGTTAGTTTTTTTATTTGTTTTGTACTTCTTGGCCATCGTAGCTGCCATATCCAAAGACTTCCTATACAATCATGTGCCTCTAACTTTTTCTGTATTTTTTTTCAAAATTTACTAGACCACCACATATAATCATAAGTAAACAAAAGAAAATAGACAAAAAGTTTGGAAGATCTCGAGTGGCCTGCTATAGAACTCTAACTTCAAGAACATCTCTGGTATGAATGTGAACGCTGACTGCACCCCAGGCCTCCTCAAATCACCTACATCAGTACCTGACTTTACTATCACACTTGTGGTTGAATGAATCTCCACAAATACACTGCAAAATCTATTGAAACATCTTGCCAGAAGACTTAATGTAAAATTTTGGGTGCTTAAAAAACCGATACCAATCTTACACAATCTTACTTTTACACAAAGTTTTCACAAACTTTCGTCTACATAGTGTATATATCAAATTATATATATATATATATACCTTAAAGACATCATTGCAAAACCAAAATCTCACATTAAGAAATTCAGACCAAACACATATAAGTTTTTATATAGTGTATGTATCTGTATATATAGTATGTACATATAATTATATTATATATAAATGATAATATATATATATATATGTTACATTAGCATATGTTTATATAGCATATATGATGATTTTTTATTTTTTTATTTTTTTTGCTGAAACTCTGAAGCTAGACTCAGAGCAAGGACAAAAAATGATTCTGGATAACTCGGATGAAATGTGAATAAAATCCCATCCTTTGTTCTTCTAAATTCAAAAGCAATTCCCTATCTCTGTGTGAAGCTTTCAGCAGTCTGAAACCCTGGCACAGTAGAGTGTATGAGAGAAGTTCAGAGCTTTTCCCATGTCGACTGTTTTCAGACTTTTTTGCTTCTTTATTATTAATAATACCTTTAATGTCTTCGCAAAGTGATTAGGACTGAAATGCTTGATTTCAGTGCAAGCTCTCACTCTGTGAGTTCCCCAGGCCATTTTCTCTGGAGCAGCGGGAGTTTATACATCAAAAGGCAAAAACATCTGTACAATTTACTTTCAGCGCTAATAACTTTGCTTTTTAATGCTTCGCTCTTTGTTTGTCGTAATGGCTGTTTTTTTTAAGCATTAATCGTTAGAACAAAAGACTTGATTGCCCTTTTTTTAAGAATACATGAGAGTCTTAGATAAGTCAGTTTAGTGAAATTGCATTTATGGAACTGTAGGACTTTTAGTCGAACCAGTGTTCTTTACTGTCCTTTGAAAATAACTCAACATACAGCAACTATTGTCTAAATGACTGGCAACAAAAATGAGTACACCCTCAGTCAGCATGTCAAAACTGTGTCC
Source organism: Silurus asotus (assembly GCA_024362625.1). Taxonomy (NCBI): domain Eukaryota; kingdom Metazoa; phylum Chordata; class Actinopteri; order Siluriformes; family Siluridae; genus Silurus; species Silurus asotus. The sequence continues at coordinate 1,190,240 of MU556250.1, forward strand.
AAAGTGTCAGTATTGTGTGTGAGCACCATTGTTCTGTAGCACTGCTTTAATCCTCCTGGACATGAAATTCACCAGAGCTGCACAGGTTGTTGCTGGGATCCTCATCCACTCCTCCATAATGACATCACGGAGCTGCTGGATGTCAGACACCTGGCCCTTCTACATATTCCGCTCGTGCGCAATAGGGTTCACGTGTGGAGACATGCTTGACCACTCCATCACCTTCACCTTCAGCAAGGCAGTTGTCATCTTGGCAGTGTGTTTGCGGTCATTATTATGTTGGAAAACTGCTGTTCAGCCCGGTTTCTAAATGAAGGGCATATTGTTCTGCCTCAGAATGTCATAGTACATATAAAAATCCATGTTTCCCCCAATGAACCCCAGCTTCCCAGTACCAGCAGCACTTGTGCAGCCCCAGACCATGATGCTACCACCACCATGCTAAACTTTACCAGGGCATCACCACACATGCTGGACACCATCTGAGCCAAACAGGTTTATCTTAGTCTCATCAGACTACAGACAACATGGTTCCAGTAATTTATGCTCTTGGTCTTCAGCAAACTGTTTGAAGGCTGCTTTCTTGTTAGCCAGCTTTAGAAAAGACTTTCTTTTGGGAAGACAGCCTGCAAACCGACTTGTTGCAGTGTGCGTCGTACCTTCCTCTTCTGCAACCTCTAAAGCAATGCTGCAGCACTCATGCGTCTGTTACTTGAAGCAGCTTCTGCACCCGACACACAGCACAAGGAATCAACTTCTTTGACGGACCCTTGCGAGGCCTGTTTCCTGTGATACCCATCTTGAAAAACCTCTGTATGACCCTGGTCACTTTGGTGTAACTCAGTTTTAGGGTGTTAAGTAAAGCCTTACAGCCTCTGCCATTTCTGTATCCTAAATTCTAAAATCCTCAGCGTTCTTTACCATGAGGTGCCATGTTGAAAATTCAGTGGTCAGTATGAGAGATTTGTACTCAAAGCACCAAATTGCTCTAATACAAGATACATGAATAGGACATGTGGCTTTGAATTGCTACATGACGTACAGCTGTTTATCACTTAGGGCAGGGGTGGCCAACCAGTCAGAGACCGAGAGCCACATTTTTGACCGTGTTACCGCAAAGAGCCACATCATACACATGGGCACACATGAACATCACCCATCCCTTCCTCTTACACACACACACACACACACACACACACACACA
>MU556250.1:1197923-1250423 GCA_024362625.1 Silurus asotus
GTGAAATATATATATCGTGTGTGTGTGTGTGTGTGTGTGTATATATATATATATATATATATATATATATATATATATATAGTAGACTGTTTATACAGCTTGCTAACTCCTTAAATGCCATAATCTTGTGATCTTGTAACCTTTCATTTCTGCACATTCCTCTTAAATGTCATATTCTCAGAACCATTTCTGAACCTTTACATTTATTTACTGTACGTCTTTATATTTATTCACTGTACTCCTAAATGTCCACACATCTCTGCACTGAAATAGCCTTTATATTTATTCACTGTATATACTTCCATATATACCACTTGCTGTAAATATGCTAGATAGTTATCTGCACTGTAAATATGCTAGATATTTATCTGCACTTTTGCACCATTGCTAGATTTTGCACTTCTGATAGATTCCAAACTGCATTTCATTGCTGTGTACCTGTACTAGGCAATGACAATAAAGTTTTATCTATCTATCTATCTATCTATCTATCTATCTATCTATCTATCTATCTATCTATCTATCTATCTATCAATCGTAGACTGTTTATACAGCTTGCTAACTCCTTAAATGCCATAATCTTGTGATAGATCTATCTATCTATCTATCAATCAATCAATCATTGGAGAGCCCTGTAGGCAGAAATAAAAGCCATTTTACCGTCAGTGCAAATAGCGTTCTATGGAATTGTTCACGTTTTATATATGAACCCTTTCATATGATATGATCACGTCTACAGCCGAAAACAAATCTTTCCCAAATCTCTACGACGCCTCAACCGAGTTTGCGCTTGTTCGCCGATTCACCGCTTGATCGCTGGCTGCGTTTAAAAAAGAAATCAACCATTTTATTATAATGCAGTTGGTTTCGTTTAAGGCATTGTCAACAAAATCACTCGCTATGAGCTAGCTGAGACTCGTTATTCGCTCGCTTTCGCTGACTCCTGCTGTAATTAGTCTCATTTGCGTGTCATTGCCAGACAAACCGCAGTGTGCAGCTGCGGGCAAAAAAAAACTGCTTACCCTGCAGCTACCTTTTCCTCAACACGCCAAAGCCATAAGAGTTCATTTATCTTTTCTTTTATTTGTGCACGTAGTCATGTTCGGTAATTCGGGGAGGCTTCAGTTGAATTTCATTTTTTTACGCCAGCGCCTAGATTTAGCGGAGCTGCATGTTAGCTTATCAACAGCATAATGCGTATTAAGCTTTTGGGTGTGTATTGACAGAAATTTGGGAAATTCAACAAAAAATTATTTCGCACCTCCAATAGATATCTCTCTAATCGCCTTTTGTGACTTTTGCACATCATTCATTGATAAAAGGTGTATTTTTTAAAACTGGGTTGCCAGAGCCACAGAGAACTTATAGGTATAACTATGGTTGCCAAAGAAAACTTTCAATGGGAACTTCAACTGGGGAATTTTGGACATGTTTTTTTTTGAAAACTTACCAGGAATAAATGGGAATTCATTAGAAATTTGGGTAAATGTATATAAACTGTAATTATACACACACATAAATATAAACGTTTATTTATAAACTGGCATACATGCAAACTAATACAGATACAAATTCTGAAGTTTAAAAAATAAATGTATGTAATTCCCATAAAAACATGCCCATGAGGACATTGTTTGACATTATTTTGTGTGTTGTGTGATGTGTGTTATGTTATAGAGGAAAATACAGTGCATGTAGGGGGCGTGGCCTCAGTAACCCTGCAGTAAGTGTGCTGTGTGCATGTGACTGATAAATGTGTAGGGTAGAAATTCAACCGAAATTACATTAAATCAAGTTGTTTTTTCACCAAAATGATGCTACAAGATTTTTTTGGGACTTCCCCGTTATAGGCTAACCTGCAATTTTGATTGCAATCAATTCCTTTTAATTCCTATGGAAAGTTTCCGGTCTTGAAACTTCGCAGAATTTCGCAACCCTGGGTATAACCAGATATACGGCTCACAATGCCGTTTCCCAAATAATATCCAATCCACACACACTTGACAGCAGGTTTGCTTTGTGTTCCCTGTGCAGGAGGATCCCATCGAGGGCTTCAGAGTGGGCGATTATCTGGAGTACATGGAGAGCCTCGAGCGCAGATACAGGTCCATGGTTCTCATCGACATGAGGAACAGCTTGCTAAAGAACACTTAGTATTCAAAGAACCGGGAAAAAACTTTTGACGGACTGAACACATCACTCCACAAACGGTCAAGCGGTGAACTAAGCAGAACGGGTGGTGCGACCAAATGCAATCTGTAGGTTAGATAACAACAGATGGCACATGTTTTCTCATATCTTGGGTGTGTGTGGTTTTGGGTGCAGATTGGAATTTTGTACACTGGCCTTTACAGGTAACTCTCTATTATTAAATTATTTGAATACCATTGAAATATTGCCTCTGTTTTATCTCAGTAAAACCCACACAGCTAGTTTCATCTCTGTCTAGGAGGTAGTGTCACCCGAAGCACATCTAACAGCGCTTTTAGGTACCAGGCGGTCTGCATTCTAATGAGGACTGGGCTTGTGCAGCATCTACTGAAGTCAGGTGATGTAGGCAAAGCTGTGCATCTCATCTCATCTAACCTGGAGCTCTACTGTAGGATTTTTATTATTTATTCAAGTATTGAATTATATTTAATAAATTCCTGAGCTCTAAATAAGCCACATTTACAGCACTTACAGCACCAAGATATGGGGCAGTTGTCACACAAAACTTGTAGATATTACAATTATGCTTTACTTCTACTGTATGTATGATCACATGGAACATTCACGCAGTGGTGGTTGAAGATCCCTGTACTCGGTAAAAGTACAAAAAGATATGACTCCAATATAATTACGTTTCAACTTGGGCGAAAAGTGCAAACCTTCTTGCTTCTGAATGAACTTAAGTATTAAAAGTAGAAGGTATCGATCCATGAGAACGAGATGTGAATAATAGATGCAGTTCAGTGTTCCATTCTCCTACACATTATACATTAATAGCGAGAGTTTTCTATAGTTACAGACACTGTGAGAGAACCCTTCCTCCACACACACACTCAACCAGAACCATAGGGTTACGCTTGTGTTCTTACCATGGATTCTTTTTTACCTTTTTATAAAGTATCGATGAACATTTTTTTTTGTCTGAAATGTCATGGAGTAACAAGAAACATATTCATGAAAGGGTACATTCGTATAATGTATAGTTACTTCGCAGACTGAAATCTCGTCTATGTTCTATACACAAGTGGCGTTCACCACAGGAAAAACAAATAGACCACTAAAGGGCCATGTATTTACATCTAGGAATCCTGAATCAATCCACCTCTTAATACCATCATTATGACACCACTGCTATAGAAACCATCGATATTATAGAGAAACGCAGTAGAACAGAGCGCTGCATCACAAACAGGACTCCTATACAAGTGACTAAAGCAAGAAACCCAATGAACACAAGTCTCTTTTTACTGTAGCCACAGCTGCACTGCCTACATACATCATCTCTAGCAGAAGCATCGATATTAACCTTGTAAAATTACCCCGGATTTTTCATCTGTTTTCTGTGCATTATGGTTTTCCTGGAGATTTAAAATGCAGGCAAATTGTGTGTTTTTGTGCAAATTCTACAGGAACGAAAACATTAAATTGTAGATTGAAAAAACAGCTGTATTTGAGGTTGTGCAGTTTGCTACAGGCGTGGGTTGAGAGCTCTGACACGTGCGCTGTCTGACCATCCAAGCAAAGGACGTGGAAAAAGCTGACATTATTGGATGCCTGCTAGATGGCCTCAGTGACTCCAGCTTAAAATCTGATTAATGCAACAGCTTCACTCTCATGTATATTCCATGCTAATAGGTGCTCACAGTGCTGATTTCTGAAGGCTTTACAGCAGATACCTTTGACCCCAGCAACACGTGACAGCTGAAATCTGATTAGATATAAACTGTACTCGCTGCACCACATCTGAGAGAAACGCTATTACATTTTAAATATATTTCATGCATATTCATGAATAAAAAACATTCAAACTTTAGTCATTGATGCTGATCTGATTCAACACTTAAATAAACCTATACCATGCCATCAAACATTTCTTCATAATATTCTTTTCTTTTTAAAAGTTCAATCCACCAGCTAAATTACAATCAACACTACATAAACTTATTTATTCAACTAGCTTTACATGGCATTCGCGCGAATCCGAGGGTGCTAAAACATTATTTCATCAATTTTTTTTGAGCAGAAATAACTAGACCTTCACCAAATTGCACTAAATTGGTGTACCTAATAATCTGATGACCACCAATGCATCAAATGATGAAGAAATTACTTTTATACATTAATAGCAATGAGTCATTTGGTGTAACAAAAATTTAGCATTTCTTTCTTGTTCCACCACTTTTTCTTTTGACTTCGTAACCTCCTCCAACTGCTTTGCAGATCCACTGGAAATGCATACAACTGCCAGTCGATCTATTCTAATCCCTCATCAGCATGTGTCCAAGCGCACTAGAAGGGAGACAACGGCAGATTGTTATCCAGCGTTTCCAAAGGCTGAGAAGTGTTCTTAACACCTCTGGAAATCAATCTCTATTTGAATATAGAAGCGAGAGCATCCATGCAGACTCTTGTATTTTAATGAAACTGCTTCAGTGTTTACATCGGAGTAACTTCCAAACCACTCCATGAAGCCCTGAACCGCTCGTTCGTGTGCGCGCTCGGAATACAGCATTCTTGTGGGTTTTGGACCAGTCTTTTAATTTCGCGTTTGTTTTTACATCCGATTAACCTCATCCTGGAGAATTGTGTTTGTTTTTGTTTAGAAAATGGGCTTCACGAGTTCGTCATTTATCGTGCGATGGGCCGGATAATAGGGCTCAACGGCAGAAGATAATTACGACGGCTAATTAGCGATAATCAAGATGATTACCTCTAATTGGGATCTCTGCGTTCGCGGATCTCCGGTTGAGACTCTGGGAGGATCAAGAGCCTTTTGCGGAAGTGCTGGATTTTTGGCAGCGCACTGCTTTTATTTGACAAAACCATGATATTACAACTGCTTGGTGATTATATCAGCTTTGGGGAACTTGTTATGAAATCACAAAAATCTCCCAACAAACTTAACAATATTGCTGGTGCAGCTTGTTTAATCCGTCCATGAGAATCCATGATGTTGGATTTATTCCCATCAGTAATCCACCTCCGCAGTCTTTCTACACTGAACTGAAAAGATTATTGGGACACCTTACTTAACTTCTCCAGCCATATGTGGTTCTTCAGCAGACTGTTACCACAAATTTGGAGACCCAATTGTCTAGAACGTCTTTGGATTTGGTAACATCAAAATTTCCCTCCCTTTATCTCTGTTTTAGCATGACAATTCTCCTGTGCACAAAGATCCATGAAGATATGCCTTACATGGTTTGTAGTGGAAGATCTCCTGCTAAAGACCTCTGACCTCAACCCGATTAGCATGGGATGTATTAAAACGCTGAAAGCACCCCAGGCCTCCTGACCTCACCTACATCAGTACCTGTGTGCTGTATACCATTAAGGCTGATTGAACACAAATCTTCACAAACACACTCCAAAATCTAGTGGAACATCTTCCCAAAAGAGGGACCATGCTAATATTTTTGTCTATCTATAGTAGGAAATTACAGTCTTTGCTTCTTTTATTGTAAACATTTAAATAATAGCATTTAGTGTTAATGCCACAGTTTTAATGATGATGTTGTTGAATGCCTGAAAAGTGTTAAAAGGATTTAAACAGCACATTTAATGTGCATTCAATCCCCTTTCATGTAGCAATCAAAATTTCTTCAATTTCTTGCACAATAAAATCCTTTATCAGATCAGTCCCGTAGTAATGATAAACAAAGAACTGGCTGTGAAGCACTGAGATGAAAAACAATGGATAAGGATGTTAAACCATTGGCAAAGCTTCAAACTTTCTTTGAACATTACCACAATCAGGTTGACCGAGTTAGACTGGATACAAAGAAGAAGAACTTGGAGAACCTGCATTAGCAGAAACAACACCATCAGCTCTGTACAGATTTGGCTGTAATAGGAGCGTGGTCAACAAATAAACCACTTTTGAGAAATCTACAAGAACTTAGAAGATTTTGTGATTGTATGAGGATCATTTCTTCCATAGACATAGCATAATAGTTGGTGCAAACCAAATACAAACCCAACACCCAACTTAAAGCATTTCTCTGGTCATGCATGTTTATAGTAGCATTATGCTCTTGTGTGGCTGTTTCAGCACAAGGAACTGGAAAGCTTGTTCCCATCACAGCCAAACTACTGTAGATAGAGTCAAATATAAGCACATTTTTCAGAAGCACCTCTTTTAGATACAAGGTGATATCAAAAAGTTTTGAGACTCGCTCTGTTTACAAGAAAGTACTTCCCAGTACTTCTATTGAACTTTTTGAAGCATGTCAAGCACCTTCTGCGATACGTGCTGGATCTCGGCAATGGTGTCCAAATGGCGACCTTTGGGCCGGATCTTCATCTTTGGGAAGAGGGTGAGGTCCGCAGGAGCCAAATCCGGTGAGTGCGGAAGTGAGGTAATGTGGATTGTTCTCTGACGATCATTATTCACAAGTTGTCTTACGGTTAAATTTTTTGTGGTTGAGCTCGTCGAAGGCTTTACTGATCTCTTAATGTCTTGCAGCGATGTTCTTCCGCTCTAGTGTTTACCACTCAAAACGCGAATGATTGCAGCATCGCCATCTCAGTGGCAGGTTTTCCCAGTTTCATACAGAATTTCACGATTGCTCTTTGTTCCAACTTGCAGTCTATGATGAAATTGCAAAAATGGTAACACAGAATAGCACCAGTTGTACAGCTCCCTGTGTACAGCACAAAGAAGACAATTGAATTCTAAAGGTCAAACCTTATCAAAGGAGATAAGATAAAATTTATTTTAATATAATTGGATGATCCGCTGTGGCGACCCCTAATGGAAGCAGCCTAAAAGAAGTAGAAAAAGAAGCTTTGATTAGATTAAGTCTTTTAATGGAGCAAAAAGAAAAATCTCAGTGGGGGACTGTCTAGAAATGATTTCCAAATGTTAAAATCAAGGTGTGTTGCAGGCAGAAAACCTCTTTCAGCATTCCCTAGAAGACGAAGAAGAAGAAGGAGTGTAACGCATCTTAACATAGCTGTGGAATGACATTATGCCAGAGGCCTGAACTTAAAGACATTGCCATGTGGTTCACCAGCTGTTTTGACAAACACAACACCAATGATATTCCAATATGCAAACAGCCCATCTGTGTTAAAAAATAAATAAAAAAGGAAAATAGTTGTTCTGCAGTGGAAATTACTCTAGAGAATAGTTGCTGGATTTAGCTACTGTATGTATGCGAGTCAAGTCAAGTTTATTTCTTTAGCATTTTTCACAAGGACATTGTCTCAAAGCAGCTTTACAGAATTTAAGAATCAAGGTGAACGATGTGTATTTATCCCTGATGATGAAGCCTGAGGTGACTGTGGCAAGGAACAACTCCCTTAGATGTTATGAGGAAGAAACCGTGAGAGAAACCAGACTCAAAAGGGAAACCCATTCTCGTTTGGATAATATCAAGAGTGTGATTTCAAATCTTAAAAACAAAACAGAACACTGGAGGGTGAGAACTAACATTAGCACCGCAATGTAAGATTGTGAGTCCTATCTGCAGTCTTATACAGTCAGTTGACGTTATGGAACCTGGAGCTGCTGAGCAACACATAATATAGCTCAACAATGGCGATCATCATAGATTCAACACCATCTTCTCCATGCCAGAGCCTTCAAAGAGGTCCAATGTCAAAACTCCACATGAAGTGGGATCCAAATGGTGCTGGTACGTCTCTAGATGTTTGCGGGGTCGGCTTCTACTTCTTTAAAGGTCCATAATGTTCATGAGGTGGGACGTGACTGGAGCTGGTAAAACCACGGGAAGCCTCGGGGTCGGTAGAGAAGGAATGCAATTTGAATTTGCTCTGCATGCTGATGGCAAATTGATGAAGTGAGGGACAAAAAAGTCATCAGGTTTTACAATGGAACATGGAAAATGTCAATTATTTAAACGGAGAAAATGTACCATTTTTACCAAGGTAAAAAATGAGGTAATTTTTAATTTAATAATGTAACATGTCATGAAAAAGTTGGAAAGGTACAACAAAAATCTGGAAAAAAGTATGTGTTTATCCTCATTGGGCCAAAGCTCATTTAAAATGTTCTGAAGCAAAATGGACAATGTGGCTGCATTCCCAAATATGTTCACGCATGACTTTTTCTTTGCAAAGGTGAATGGTATCTCAGTGGTTAAGGTGCTTGGTCACTGATTGGATGGTCGGGGTTTCAAGCCCTGGTATCACTAAGTTGCCACTCTTGGGCCCTTGAGCAAGTACCTTAACCCTCTGTGCTCCAGGGGCGCTGTATCATGGCTGCCTCAGCTTCTTGGCACCTGGAATATGCAAAGAACGAATTTCACTGAGATGTAATGTTTATGTGACTAATAAAAGCTATACTTCTTTGCAGGATCGAGATTGACCCTGCATTTTTGAATTACATGGCAAACTGTGTTCGTAGAAGATGCTTTCTGAAGGTATAAGAGCCCATGCAGTTATTTCCATTACAGAATCATGATTGTTTTAAATGCAGTGCTCCCTGAGGACCCAGAGATTGAAAACATCCAGTATTGATTTTTGCCCTTTTCCCTTGTGTGGAGAGATTTTTTCCAGACTCTTTAAACATTTTAATGATATTATGTACTGTAATTTATAAGATATTCAACTGTTTTACCATTTGATGTTGAGGAACATTATTCTCAACACAATTTATAGACAAAGTATTTTACAGACTGGTGAAGCTCTGGCCATCTTTACTTCTGAGAGACTCTCTAAGATACACTATTTATACCCAATTATCTTACTGACCTGTTGTTAAGGTAACTTCAAAACTGTTTAACTGTTTCATTTCTATAACGCTTACTTTTTCCAGACTTTATTTGCCCCTTCCCAACTTTTAAAAACATGTTTTAGACAGCAAATTCAAAATAACATTATTTTTCTCTTAAAATGGTCCATTTACTATTTGAGATGTTTTCTATGTTGTACTATGAATAAAATATGGTGTCACAGTGTCCCAACTTTTACGGAATTGGGCCTATACATAAGAGACACTGATGCACACAGCTGAATATCCATCTATTTCCCTAGATAGCCTTGAAGTATTCGAGGTAATGCTTCTGGTACAATCCAAAACAGGAGATTCATGTTTTTCCTCTGCCAGGTATCAGACTAGAGGATTATATAAGGTAAGTGCAGATTTAATGCTTACTGTAGACTGTACTGTATATCAAAGAGCATCTCCGATGCCTTACATAGTACTCTGCATGTACTCTGTTATCAAATTTAATAGTAGACTCATTGTAGCTGTTGCTGGCAAAGGGAGATTTCAGAAAGTACTAAATACATTCAGCAATAATCCACAGAACTTCTAAATCATTGTTTGCATCCATGGATAAAAATGTACAGTCATATGCTTGTAGTATAAATTCCCAAAAGTCATAACTCATGTCTTTAGGGATATTGAAGAGAGTACAGTACGTCCATCTTTAGTTAAAATATACACCCTTTTTTTTTTATGCAGCAACTAAAAAGCTGGAAACACAACCATCAGAGAATGTGTAATCCTGTGGGAAGTAGCAGATTTAATAAAGTGCTGCCAGCGTTTTTTTTTTTTTCTTTCTCACAGCAGAGCTTCCAAAGATGAAAGAAGATCAACTCTTGAAACTTTTTAGAGAAATTAACTTCATGATTGCGCAACTTTGAGGGTGTGATATTTTATTTATTTATTATTTTTTTTATTTCATACTTATTAACTAAATTTTTCTTGCTTAGTGATGTGAAAACTATCGGGCTTAAAATATTAGCCCAAATAATGATCGAGTTTAGGTGGTATTTCACCTGTGGAATCACCAGACAAGACTGGATATCCATCAGTTACCTGGGACTGACTAATATCACAATCAATTCCAGGCTCGCTTCTTAATACCGACTGGTATATTTAGTTATGAACATTGGTGGTGATGTACTCGATTCTTTAATGTCCAAAATAATCAGCTTTAGAACACTTTCAGATGACAAAAATAGCTCAAGGGCCCAGCAGTAGCAATTTCTGGAATTTTAATTCACAACCTTCTGATCAAGTCCAACATTTTCACCACTCACAGTTCTTAGGCTTGCTTTTCCAGCCCTTTAAATACAAACTGTGTTATTGCATTGTTCTAAAAACAGGCATATTTCTTTGTATTATTTTTTATATAGTTTTATGGTAAGTGGGTCACATGTTCAATTATCCCAGCCCTTAAAAGGGATGTTGGGAAGCTGGGGTCAGAGCGCAATCCATGTTACATGACCCCTGGAGCACAGATTGTTAGATGCCTTGCTCAAGGGGGCCCAAGTGTGGCGAAACCGGGGCTTGAATACTCCTTCCGATCAGCCCCCAGAGCCTTGACCACTACCGTCTCCCCCATCAAGCTGCCATTTCTGGGCACCTGAGCATGGCCTTTACCCCATAGCTGTGGTATGAATAAGAAAAATGTAAGTTGCTCTGGATAAGGGCATCTGCTAAATGCCATAAGTTACAGATCGAATATGGGTGTCATTTTACTTTGTCAGTAACTCTAGGCCTAACTGTGTAGAATGTCACAAGGCATAATCAAACTCAAGACTATTGAGGGTATGAATGACTACTTGATTTCGAAAAGTTAAGAATTTTCTTAAAACTGTTACAGGTAGTATTGGGTAATAACTTGGAGTTCAGACTTGGAAGTACAAGTAACTATTTTATCAGATGACTTTTTCTCTCTTCAACAAGCCTTTGAATGTAGGTTATTAGTTTCTGTGCAGGACAACAAAATCTGCCCCATATAGAACTTAAATTCAATGTGGCATTTCAGTAAAATCAGTTGATGTTTTTTGTAAAAAGGCAGAAAGCAGCCAGCAACAGGTGTCCTAAATAATTATCTTTACAATGTGCAATTCTGACCACAATTTGGCCGTCTGAAGTAAATTTCCTAAACCCTAAAAGATTCATATAATCCAAGGCTAAATTTAGCCTCGATTAGCATGACAACTTTAAACCACCACAGGGAAAATGTCAAAAGGAGTTAGATGGACAGTACAGTGAGAAGAGACACTTATCGAGTTATGGAGGGAAAAGGAGTGTTTGTATGGTGTTTTTTTATCGAAAAATGTCATGAACAAAATTATTGCTACAGACTGTTTTCGTTTGCTGCTAGCTACTGTTAACGAGAGAATGTGACTCTGAAGCTGTCACGGATCGAGGACGTAAAAGTTTGAAAAGTTTTTTCTCGCATGCGTCAGTTTTTTGTACAGTCTGACAGCATGACAACCATCAAACTATTAATAATCGCACAGTGTGCACCCGGTATAAGACATTTTTAAGAGTAAAAGCTTTATTTACACCAGTCATCCTTTGATATTTAGTAAGTATTACTGCTTCTTAGTGAGGCATATGTATATTCCTCGGTCTAACACTGTGATGGTTACACGACACCAATCATTCTCAGAAAGCCATCCATTCCTCTGAACACTCGTGTGATGTCCACAGCAGATGCCACAGCATTTTTACTAGTGTAGTTTATTGCTTCCTACAGAGCCCATGCACAGGCTTTATCGCCATGCGCGCTGTGGGTCGAGACAGGCCAATTACGCATTAGACACCAGCACTTGCGATGAATCTTAATGCGTGAAGCACTTGAGTGTGAACGAGCGTTACATGAGACCTCCTACATCTATGTTCTAACGTGGCCAGAGCTCATTACAGAGATCTCATCAATTCCTAATGAGTGCGACCATATGCTAACAGGAGATGTTCATCACTCACATATGGTGGCTCAAGTGTGTCCCTTGAGCCACCATATGTGGGTTTCAAATACTTCAAAACATTCGAAACTGGCTGCCCACCTCCACCATGATTAAGCAGAAGGGTCTTTGTAAAAGCAGGGCAGAAGCGTTTGACTCAAAGTGTGTTCTGTGAACTTGCACTTTGTAAATGCTAATCTAGAAGGTTATAAAACATATCGGCAATCGAAAGTTGGGATTTTCTCCTCACAGTTTAAGCAACAATGCGGTTAAAGTCTTTATTCTAAAGTCGTCGTTCAATTTCTACAACAGTAATGCCTACAAAATTAGAAAGGATTAGAAAGGATCGATGCATTCATTTAAACACATTGTTTGTTCTCACTCACTGACTGAATTATTGATATTCTGAATTATTGATATATAAATAATGCTGTAAAGTCTTATTAATTCACGTACAACACCATAACTCTTTATTCTACTGCTTTTTTCCTTGCTCTGTTGTAAGTCGTTCCCCTGCCAAATGCCATAAATTTAAAGGGAAAAATGTAAATCTCGTATAACAGTTGCCAATTACATAAGGGTTAAAATAAAATCTCGGGGTAAAAACATCATATAATTGTTGAATTTTCTATAAGGTCTTTAACATTGTTTGGTCTTGGTCTTGATCTTCTTCTTCTTTCGGCTCATCCGTCTCCATACCCCGCTGTCCCCCATGTCTTCCCTCACCACATCCATGAACCTCCTCTTTTCCTCCTTCCTGGTGGCTCCATCCTCAGCATTCTCCTACTGATATACCCCATGTCCCTCCTCTGCACATGTCCATACCATCTCAATCTTCCTCACCTTGTCTCCAAAACGTCCTACATGCGCTGTCCCTCTTATAAACTCATTTCTAATCCTGTCCATCGTTGTCACTCCCAACAAAAACCTCAACATCTTCAGCTCTGCTACCTCCAGCTCCACCTCCTGTCTTTTACTCAATGCCACTGTCTCTAATCCACACAACATCGCAGGTCTCTAAACTTTCCCTTTCACTCTCGCAGATACTCTTCTATCAAAATTATAGGTCTTGATCACTTGTTTTTTTCCATCTTTCTAAAATATGGATTAGATGTTAGGTTTTCCTGTTACATTCAGCACACGATACACCCTTATGAGAATAAAGCAAATTTCCTCGTTCCGACGCCTTTGTTAAGAGACTAATTTATAGACTCTTTCTTCAAACCGTTAATAGAAGCAGCAGGGTTTCCTGATGCGCCTGATTCATCAGGAAATCTCCTAATCCTCATTAGCGTTGTCATGAACACAGCCCGGTAGGGTAAAGACAAACGCCTTTCCCAGAGTTCGGAATAACCATGAATAACAATGCATTAATAGAGAATGATGACGATGGGTAGTGCTAAACAGACTTACTCGGTAGCATCAATCCGACATACAGCCTACACACACTCACACACAGCCAATTTTACTCCACACCTCTTCAGCTAACCCCGAGGTCTGAGGCCAGTGTTAAAGCAAAGCAATCATAGCAGGGTTTTAAACCAGAGCACTGAGGTGAGGCCGTTTCATTCCACCTCCAGCCATGCGTTGTGTACCGAGTGCCGTTCTCTGACTCCAGGAGAAGATTCTGGAGGGCATCTGGTAGTGGACCTGTGACCTTAAACATTCCCAGCCTGCTTTAAAGAGCTGAGTGCATTAATAATGCATCCATATATCTGTCAGCTGTGCTTTTTACAAGTCCCTCCACTGTGTAGTGCATTCTGTTATTTCACATGTTCAACTTCCCTGTTTCTGATGACGTGCTACTAAAACACACCTTTTAAAGACATCTTACTGATTATGAACTAATATCTGATTGGTCAGATATTTGGTATAGTAGCAGTTTTGAGAGTACTTCTGATTGTAAGGCAAATCACAGGGTTGAATTATTTAACTCGATTTAATTGATTTCCAGAGAATTGTAGGACACACTGTATATAATATAAAGGCTAATTGTACCATTTTCATATCCAAATTCTCCATTCTGATTGGCTTGAAGGTGTGCGTTTTATGTTTAGGTTAATTTTATGGTCATTTTATTGTTCTAAGTAACTTGGCAAGAACTGGCCACTGGGGGTGCTATTTTAAGAAAAAAAAACCATCTGGTTTTATTTACACTTAAAAGCCTATTTTTGTAAAAGATTCATGCATTAGAAATCAGAAGGCACTTTGCTGTGTGTCTGAACCAAAGACATAAAAGAACTCTGTGTACCATATTGAATTGCATACCATCATATTTCTTTCCACTGCATTCGGACACCATTGCAATCAAGGCACTGATTTTTCAAAACATTTTAAAATACAGCTTAGACAGCTGCAAGATAAACCGAGCAGTGTATATGCACACTAACAAGATCTAATGAGACTCATTTAGAGGGACAGATGTGAGAAACTGCCATGAGGGAGCAAAAGTGAGGGGGGAAAAATACAAGCAGGAAATGTTGGTGACATTTTTGGGTGGATACAATGGCTCACAAATCGTTCCGTTATCACTGAGCTACAACTACAATTATTTATAAAAACTCTTACAGCCCACACTTTTAGATTTCACTCATGAGTTAGAGATGATCAATGTCTGAATCACATCACAATTCCTGAAAGGAAAAAATTGACTAGATTTAAAAAAAGAAATAGAAACATGGAGGCAACTGCTATTTATTTAATTTTTTTCTCAGAAATGCATTTTATAATTATACACCCTGAAGTTCTCCATTTTTTTATATGTTGTGGGCATGAGGCACATAGTAGACATGCAGACATGGAAGACATCTTCCCCAACCAGACTAAAAATATACCTCATGTTGCATCATTTAAATTGACACAGACATAACATGGACTACATCTGACATGGACTTCAGCTAGTTTATATTGATGCACGGTGTCATATTGTGATCTAGTTTGCTTTGCCTTCACCATTAAAAAAGTCTTCCTACTGCACTTTCTAAACTTGTTTGCAGCTGCTGCTAGCTGTTATGACGTCCTCACACACCACTGATGAAGCTGATGCTGGCCTGCTAAAACTCTTTGCAGCATCTAGTCAGTGAAATGCTGTAGTTATATTTAAGGCTTTTTGATACAGTGTGAGAAAAAGAGAACGTTTTTACACAAATTGTTCAGGTTCCGGATTTAGAAGTGTTTCACTTTTCTTTGTGTAGTTTTGGGTGGAATGGTATGGAATGTTAAATTCTGTTTTTTGGCATCGGATGGTGTCTAATGTTCTGTTGTTCTGCGTCTTTCGTTGAAAGTTGAGAGTCTGGAGGTGCAAAAACAGTATAAGTTTCTATTAAGTAAAGTCAAGTGGAAAGTTTCTCCAGGACAAAGGTGCTTATGTATACTGCTTCTTTATACTGACGTACAGTAATAACTGAGCATCGCCTCCACACACACACACACACACACACACACACAAACACGACCATTTATACATCCTAATTTATTTCTAATTTCATTTCAAAAGGTCATGTTGCAGAAGAGCAATTGCAATAAGCGAAACGGTTTTAAAGCAACATTTTTCCGATGACTGCTTCCACTTTCTTTAGCTTCTTGAATTCCCTTACTGCACACTGAGAATATAGAATCTGTGTGGAAAATACTCATGTGGCTTTTATTATCTTGGTCACACACACAACCATTTATACATCCTAATTTATTTCTAATTTCATTTCAAAAGGTCATGTTGCAGAAGAGCAGTTGCAATAAGCGAAACGGTTTTGAAGCAACATTTTTCCGATGACTGCTTCCACTTTCTTTAGCTTCTTGAATTCCCTTACTGCACACTGAGAATATAGAATCTGTGTGGAAAATACTCATGTGGCTTTTATTATCTTGGTTTAAGAATTCTTCTTACTTTTCTAGTCTGTCATCGATCTATTAGTACCAATTCGTGTTTAGAACCTGCCTGCTTTCTTCTTTTCCAGCCATATGTGGTTCTTTCACAAACCTTTTTTAAAGTTGGAGGCTCTGTTTGTGTAGGACATCTTTGGATGTGGTAGCATGACATTTTCCCTACACTTGAACTAGAAGACCCAAATGTCCCTGTGCACAAAACCAGCTCCATGAACATATACTTTACCCTTTTAAACCCTACTGAACACCCCAGGCCTCCTCACCTCACCTACATCAGTACCTGACCTTATTAACACCCTTGTAGCTGAGTGAGCACAAATCTCCACATGAAACGTCTTTTGAGAAGAAAATATGGACTAAATGTGGAATGAGATGTTCCATAAGAACATACTGATCTTATGGTGAGGTGTCCACAAACTTTTGTCCATATAGTGTATTTACATATGTAACCCAAATCTCAACAAATGTATAATATCAAAAAAGTATATACTTCATTCACTGACAAGGATCATCATAGATAGATAGATAGATAGATAGATAGATAGATAGATAGATAGATAGATAGATAGATAGATAGATAGATAGATAGCTTGCTGTGTGATTGACCAGTTAAGTTTTTATCCTACCTAAATACAGTAATGAATTATATTTATTACATTACTGTCCACCACTGAGATAGACAAAAAAAAAAAAAGATAGATAGTTGGGTGGGTGGGTTTAAATGGATGGATGGATGGATGGACTTTACTCATCCCAGAAGGAAATTCATATTTTACAGCAAAATACCATGCAAACATCTACTGTACTATTAAATATTCATGAGTCCACAAACTTTTGTCTAAATAGATAGATAAAATAACATGGAATTCACCAGCATGCAATCTGCTCTTGATTATTTAAATTTGTTCATAATAATATCTCAAGTAAGGCCATCACGAAATAATCAGGATGTGTTCAAAATGAATCCTCAACAATGATAGGGCACCATCAAAACCACAAAAAACACTCCCTTTTGGACCTTTCCCCTCTTCATGCTGCATCACATTCACAATTTAATTCTTTTTTTTTTATTTGTATAGCGCTTTTAACAGTAAACATTCTCAATGCGGCTTTACACATATAATGTGCTAATAAAGAATAACTAAGATTGTCGTAGAGAACATTGTCCTCGACCAAAAAGGAGGAAAAGAGAGAGAAGAAGGGTGACAGGAAGAGAAATATATGAATTATTAAGTATTATTAAATTGAAGTGCCCTGCAACTCTCTGCTGGCAGGTCTTCCTCTGAACACTGTTCGTCCAACGCAAATGATCCAAAGCACAGCTCCATGACTTGTATTCAATCTGCACAAGTTCTCCCACCCCACCCCACTGATGCACTCCCTTCCCTGGCTTCCACTAGCTGTGCGTATTAGATTAAAAACACTGATGCTTGCCTACAAGGCCAAAAATGTACCAGCACCCTCTTACCTCAGAGACCTTATAACACCTTGCACTGCACCACCCTGTCTGAGATCCTCCACCACTGCTCGACTGGTACCACCTTCTCTCAGGGTAAGAGGTAAGTATACTTTTAGGCTCTTCTCTGTTCTGGCAATGAGGTGGTGGAATAAACTTTCTCTATATTTCTGTTCAGTGGAGTCCCTGGCAAGTCTTCAAGTTAAGGTTTAGACCTTCCTCTTTCTAAAAAACTTCAACTAACATTTTCCAAGTTTGCTTTGTTACAAAAAACAAATTTGCTAAGAATTATAGGCTGGTTTATCTTAAGTCATATTTTAGTGTACCAGTGTAGACTTATTCATTGATAGAGACTCAGCACTTTTGTACGTCACTCTGGTCACAGGAGTCTGCTAAATGCCGCAAATGTAAATGTGAGTATCCTTATTGTTGTATTTAAGTGAAGGACACTGTGAAGTTGGGGACTCTGGCAAAAAATCACTATGGCAGCATAACTAAAATGGAGAGTCAGAAGGTAACACAGACATGAGGGATCTCAGGGATAAGAGACGACCCACCACACCACCGTCAACAAACCTGAGTGAACGTGTGAGAGTGAGGGGACGACTGCATACAGGTATCCCAGTTTACCGAACACTCTATATCCATGTTCCCTCCAGATCTGCTCATTTACCTTTGCTATATACTGATAAAAGGCTTGACTAGATAAATATGTTTTAAGCCTTGACATGGACACTGAGACACTGTGTCTGAGTTCCGAACACTGATTGGAAGGTTGTTCCATAACTGTGGGGCTTTATAAGAGAAATATCTGCCCCCTGTTGTAGTCTTTAATATTTGAGGTACCAACAAATAGCCTGCACCTTTAGATCTAAGTAGGCATAGAGGATCACACTGGTACAGGAGTTCACTCAGATACTGCGGTGCGAGTGCTTTATACATCAGTAGTAGTATTTTATAATAAATGCGAGATTTGATTGGGAGCCAGTGTAGACTGATTAAAACAGGGCTGATGTCATATTTTCTAGATCTAGTTAGAACTCTTGCTGCTGCATTCTAAACTAACTGAAGCTTATTTATGCACTTACTCGCACACCGAGACAGTAAAGCGTTACAGTAGTCTAATCTAGAAGTAACAAAAGCATGAACTAGTTTTTCTGCATCCTGTAACGACATCATATTTCTAATTTTAGTAATATTTCTAAGGTGAAAGAAGGCGATACTGGTAATATTATTCACATAAGCATTAAAAGTCAATAAGCACACCAAGGTCTTTGACTGCTGTAAACACTGAGACAGAAACACCATGCAGGGATGCTACGTAATTAGAAAGTTACTTCTGCCTACATGTGGTTTTAGTCAAAGTACTTGCGGCTTATTCAAGTTGAGCGGAGGACGTTATCAAGCATCCACTGTCTAATGTCCTGTATACACTCCTCAACATTTTTAAGCTAATCTCGCTCATATGGCTTTGTAATGGAAGCTCATACCATGTTTACATTTAATTTCACCTAGAGGCAGCATATATAAAGAGAAAAGCATTGGGCCTTAGACAGATCCTTGGGGAACACCAAACTTTGCCTCAGAGAGTGTGGAGAACTCACTATTTACATCTACAAACTGATAGCTATCAGTCAAATAAGACCTAAGCCAGGAGAACGCTGTTCCCCTTATTTCAAAACATTTTCCAGTCTAGCAAGGAGGATATTATGATCAATGGTGTCAAAATCTGCTCTAAGGTCGAGCAAAACAAGTAGGGGGGGAAAACCCTGATCAGAGGCGAATAACAGGTCATTTACCACTTTACGTAGATGTGAGCAAAACTGCTGTGCTTCAAAGTTTTCTAGAATTTTGGAGATAAAGGGAAGGTTTGATATTGGACTATAGTCTTCCAGACAGTGTTCGGGGCTCAGACACACTCTCCGAGTTTAAGTGCAAATTAAAAACTTATATTTTTAGCAAAGCCTACACATGAGACACACCACATATCATAAACTTGTGCTCCAGAACATATTAACAAATGCACATTATCAACTTGTGCTGGTAATATCATGAACAGCAGCTACGCTCATTTCTTTCCACTGCCTCTCTCTCTCTCCCCATCCCGAGGCATCCTGAGGTTTGGCCAGCTCCACTTACGTCCCATCTCATGAAGATTATGGACCTTTAAAGAAATAGATGCGGAACTCGCAAACTTCCTCTACCACCCAGAGGCATACCAGTGCCAGCTGGATCCCACTTCATGTGTGGAGTTTTGACATTGGACCTCCTGGAGTGTTTAAAGGCTCTGGCATGGAGAAGCTGGTGCTGGATCTGTGAAGATCGCAAATGTTGAGCTATTTTATGAGTTGTTCAGTAGCTCTTAGTTTTATAACCATAATGACTGTATAAGACTGTAGAAAGAACATCACTCATACTCACACACTCCAGTGGTCATGTTAGTTTTCACTCTTCAGTGTTCTGTATTGTTGAAAGATTTATGATCAAACTCTTGATGTCACCCAAATGAGGATGGGTTCCTCTTTTGAGTCTGGTTCCTCTCAAGGTTTCTTCCTCATAACATCTAAGGGAGTTTTTCTTTGCCACAGTCGCCACGGCTGCTCATCAGGGATAAACACACACCATTCACCTTAAATATTGATTTCTGTAAAGCTGCTTTGAGACAATGTCTGTTGTGAAAAGTGCAATAGAAATAAACTTAACTTGACTTGACTTGACTTGACTTGACTTGACTTGACTATAGTTGTACAGCTGACAAGGGTCAAGGTCAGGTTTGATAACTGCCAGTTTTAAGATTTAGGTACATAACCAGTGCTGATAGAAAGTTTATTGAAAAGGTTCTAGTACTTCTGGAATTATCTGTTTGAAGAAACTTAATAGAAAATTAAAGTTAATGATGTTGATGAGAAAATAAATAAAATTAATTATTTCTCTTAAATAGGAGCAAAACTTTGTAATTGATTATTTGTTATAATTGCACTGCTGTCTACAGATTTATAATATTCCTCACTTAATTATTAAAATGTTCATGAGACCATCAATAGGTAGTAATGATTTTATAAACTTTTTCAATAATAAAGTTGAAAACATCAGGCAAAAAAACCAGACGTATAATATAAATTTTATAATATAAAAAAAATCTTTTATAAGGGGTAGAGAAATATGCTGATCTAGCAGCACTAAGAGCTTTTCTATAACTCCATAACTTTTATACTATAAGGAGATTCTGCTTTCATGCTATTTGAAATACTGTGCATATGATCATTATACCAATGTGCTAATTTTTTCTCCCTGATCATTTTGGTTTTAAGGGGAGCTACATCATCTAGAGTGTAAGGGAACGTTGATCCTAGACATTCAGTGGCCCAGTCGAGCTCGGCAGAGTCAGACAGAAATCTGATTAATGTCAATAATTTTGGAAGATTATTGATTAAACTCGTTGCAGTAGTTGGCGCGAATGTCCGCTTACCCCGGTAACGTGGCGAAGTACTAATGCAACGACTGAGAGAGAGTTTAAAAAGAGATATTAAGCTGATAATCTGAAATATCTTCAGAGTGTGGAATTATAACTATATATTTTTAATATTGAATCCAAATGTTATTATTAAATCAAGAGTGTGTCACCACTATGAGTGGGTCCTATAACTTTCTGATGAAGTCCTACTGAATCTAGAATGGACACAACTGCTGTTCTTAAGGAGTCTTGCTAATTATCAAAATGAATATTAAAGTCACCTACAATGTCACCTGTAATGCTTTGTCTAAAGAAGTAGCTGGATTTGTGATCAAATCTGCAAATTCTATGAGAAAATCAGAGTAGGGCCCTGGGGGTCTATAAATAATAATTAATAGGACTGACTGACTAGACCTGCTTTCGGACGCTAGTTTAAAAACTTTGTTACATTTGTTTTTAGTTTTTTTGAGCCTTGGCCTCAAAATTGCTTCAATTATCTAGCCCACATTGTTTTCTGAAGCACCACTCAGACATCCAGCAGTTCAGCGACCTGCTACATCGTCACCGTCACATTAGGATGAGGCCAGAGCATCGGACATTGCCTTCACACCTCTATAATGTTACTCTTAGTAACCTCTGACTGTCGAAGGTGTATATCATTAGCTCCTGTGTAAAAAACTTAGAGAACAAACCTGTTGGAGACGTGAAGCAGAGAGGAATAGTGGTCCCGTAGGTGAGCCTTATCAGTAGCTTTGGCTTTGCATGTATGCCGTCGAGTCGTCACCCACTCCACCTTCTGTTGGGGCCCTAATGCCAGAGTTGGGGGAATGCACACTCCACCTAGGGCATCCAGACTTTTCCCTACAAAACTTGGACTCATCTAATCCAAGGATCATGTCCGTCAAAGAGCTAAATAACTTACACTTCTCACAAATTAAATAACCACTAGCGATGGAGAAAGACTGACTAAACATTCCATACAACACATCGAATGAGCTAGATGCTCACTATATCAGAGAAATTACGTACCTTAATGTTGTTACTCGAGTGTTTGTTCGCAGTTCCAATGGGAATAGACGCTCTTCCAAAAGAAAAGGAAACCAAAATGATAATTTTGGATTATTTAAGGACGTAGATTTCTGTGAATAAACAATAAAGCACAGGCAGTGATCCAGAGATGAGCTGAACGTCTCGAGACTGTGCCAGTGAGAAAGAGAGAGTCGGAGAAAAACAGAAATTCAGAATGACAGCATCCTGAAAAAGTCAAATAAATTTGCTCTTTTCTTGTTCTTAATATCATTATTAGAAGGCAAATCTGATAAAAAAATTAATAAAAATTCATGCTATATCTAAAAGTAGGAAATTGTGAGTGTGCAGGGAATTAACATTAGTGTCATGGCAGAAGGTCACTACTGTTAATTCATGATGTGTTCCAAGCATCACAGTTCACGTCACGATACTGTGTGGGATTTTATAAATAAACGTCAGTCAAAATAATTATGAGTTTCATTAAACAAAAAGTTTCACAAATTTTTTGCAATTCAAAAAATTGTATGCAATTTCAACAATAAAAATTTACATTTTTCTAAAAAAACAAAAACAAATGACCTGTTCGTTTTAAGAGACCTGTTGAATTTTTTCGCTCTTATTCAGTATTGCTCTTTAATAAACAAAAGGTACTTATCTGATTACTGGATTAATCAAGGGAATTATCATTAAAATACTTAATTACTAAAATAATCGATAGCAGCAGCGCCAGTAGGGGCTAAGTAGCCTTTTGGTACGAACCCAACTTTTAGCTCGCTTCATTACCTTGTGCTCTCTGACTCACAATAAGCACTGCAGGCTTTTTACCACATGTTCCTAATACCTAAAAGTGAAAATACACAATTCTCTGAAAAAAACATTTTCCTGGGCCGTGGGATTTTCAGTGATTAAAAACCTAAAAATGCTTATTGAATATTGTTCTGATCTGCTAAAGAGGCCAAAAATTACGTTTACTCCCAGATCAAGTGTGTAAAATTGCAACACATACAGTATAAGAGAGAAGTTTCTTTTGGGAAGTGGAAGCTGAAAGGTTCTGGGTTACTGATTGGGAGATCAGGGGTTTAAGCCTCAGTACTCCCAAGCTGCCTTTTTCTTGATTCTGAAGATTTGCACTGAAATGAATATCAACAGTCTGCTACAAGAATTTAGGACCACAGGTTGCACTTAACTGCTTCTAACTGCAGACTTTATCAATGATGGAACTATAACTATGGACATTCGGTGCCACCCAGATGAGAATGGGTTCTCTTTTGAGCTTGGTTTCCTTCATATGCCGTCTCAGGGAGTTTTTCTTTGCCACAGTCACTCAAGGACTAACTTGCAATTACAAGAAACAAATGTATGCTTTCATTTATAAACATTGTATCTGTGTAAAGCTGCTTTGAGACATTGCCCATTGTTTAAAGTGCTATACAAATAAAAATGAATTGAATTGTATTAAAATTGTATTTTTCGGCTGCTCCCAATAGGGAGCGCCACAGCGGATCATCCGTCTCCATACCCCCCTGTCCTCTACATCCACCTCTTTCACACCAACTACCAGCATGTCTTCCCTCACCACATCCATAAACCTCCTCCTTGGTCTTCCTCTTTTCCTCCTTCCTGGTGGCTCCATCCTCAGCATTCTCCTACTGATATACCCCATGTCCCTCCTCTGCACATGTCCAAACCATCTCAATCTCTTTAATTACAAAAGGATTTTTTTTTTTTTACAGTATGGCATAAAGTGAAATATTCCCCTGGAAACAGTTAGAATTGTATATTAATGAAAAGGAAAGAAAACACTGTTTAGTGACATGCTTTCTCTTTACTTTAACTAGGTCACCCAAATCTGTTCTAGCATGGCAATGCCCTTGAGCACAAAGCCGGCTCCATGAAGTTATGCTTCGCATGGGTTGGAATGAAAGATTTTGATTAGCCTGCTATAGAGCTTTGACCTCAATCCTACTGAACACCTTTGGGATGATTGTGAACGCTGACTGCACCCCAGGCCTCCTCACCTCACCTACATCACTACCCGACTTTACTAAAACCCTTGTGGTGCAAAATCTTCTCAAAATCTAGTGGAACATCTTTCCAGAAGGGACTTAATGTGGATGTTTAAGAAAGAAATAGATACCAGTCTTATGGTCAGGTGCCCAGAAACATTTGTCCATAGACTGTCTCACAGCATTACACTATCCATCAGCCAGTGCACATCCTGACCCAAATGATCACACACGTCTACTCAAGGGTGAGTCCTGCTTTTCGTATAGAGTTCTTTGCGTAGCATTTGTCCTGAATGCTGCTTGTGTCACTCCCCTCAAAGCCATGGTTCATGTTTTTTGCTTCTAGTCTCCCTCATATTTATGTTTGTTTGTTCATCTCGAATCTCCGAAGGACCAATTTTCATTTCAAATTGTCAATTTTGACAAGCTCTCATCTCTTTCGGAGATGCTGAGAGACAATCTTGAAAAGCTAATAAAATAATGATTGTGTTTCCTCACATGGTGTAAACAGGCTTCTGAATTCATGCTGTATTAATTGTTCACAAACAATCACTGTTTATAAAACGACTAGAGACAATTTACACTGCAGGTGTTAAATGAATCTATTTGCACCAGTCTGTGTTTAGTCATTTCAAACAGCAATGACATCATTCACATATTTAGAAGCTGGCTATTTCGCTCATATAAGACACAATCATTTCTGTTATAAACATTTCATTCTTTTCTTTTCACAAGAATCGTGACCCAAGTTCATGTTTATTAGTGACATCTGAATTCTTCAAACGTCCAGTGTTACCTGACACTCGGCTAGTTCTACAGAATAACTAAACACCTGAAACTCCGACATTCCTAAGGATTAGTGAATGCAGAAAAACCCCTTTAATCCACTACGCGCACAAACCTTATGGCTGCCCGGAGACCGCACAGACTATCAACTCCTGTTTTGTTTGTAATTAGCCTGATTGGCGATCCATCAATAAAATGTTTCATCGAACCCTCTCTGGACGATTCATTTGATACCTTTCACACAATAACAATGCGTATAAATGTTTCAAAGTGTTCAACTTTAGACCTGATTACTAAATTACAACTATATATTGTAAATTCTATATTGTATATAAAACACAATGTCGTTTCATGATTTAGCATTTGTTTCACAAATTTTAAATCTTGTGTAGGATCTCTAGGTGTTGTACATAAAAAAAAAAAAACACAAATATTCTTTAATATTGAATTTTTTTAAGCAGAAATCTTCACAGAATGTTTGTTGCGTCCGTCAAATTTAACATGACTGTTTATGTATGAATAGGAAAATTGATAGTCCACAAGTGTGTCTGTTATACTGTTTAAATGCCTGAAAGCGAGGCACAGAACCACCTGACTCAAAGCGTAGTACAATAAAGTGATGTAACGCCTTACACCCATCCATCGATTATTACCCTATACCATGGACACTTCCTGGCATTGGAAAGCTGTCATTATTGTGTGTTGTGTATATATATATTATAGCTGTCAAAATGTTAATAACGCTTTAAAGCAAATTAATTTTAACAGCACAAATTGTATTACGTACGATTAATAAATAAATAAATAAAGATTATATTAAAACCATTCTCACTTCCACAGAATTTTTTATTTATTTGCTAGACATTTGTTTTACTGTTTATTTGTTTAGTCTTAAATGAAGCACCTCCATCATGCACACATCCGGCAATTAAATCGGTCCGTGTGGAAACATAGCAAAACTTCGGTTTGGTGTCCTGATGATTTACGTCAATTAAACACTAATATTAGTATTTACTAATATTAAACATACATTTGCATAAAAGATCCATATTTGTTCATGACCATGTTGATTAGAGTATTTTTTAAAATTAAGTATCAAGTCAAGGTTCATTTAGATAAAAATGTGTGATTAAGTTGAAATGTTGTGTGTGTTTTAAGGTTTCCTTTTTTGTATTAATGGACAACACTCTGGTGTCTCAGCCAAACATATTTTTGTTCGCTGTGCTCCTTAATGAATATTTATGAGCCTGCCCCAGAGCCTCCACACAAGGGGAAAAAAAGACATTTTCTTCAAATAAATAATGGTTCTCTTCTGGGGTATTATGTATGGCAGCGTTGGGACATATAGTTCTTAAGACTTCTGTCTTTCTTGAACTGTATAATATAACAATACGTCTCTTTTGCATGAATTGCAACCAGTTCTAATGTTTGACAATCTGTTTAACAGGGGGAAAATGAGATATCAATATTTCCTCTTGCTTGCAGTGCAGGAGCATCATAGACATTTAGACAGTTGGTATCTGATTACAAATGGAATGAATTGTGATTGAATGCCTCATAGCTATATATAATCTTAAAACTCACTGTGTAAGGTGCTTAGCTAACAATAGATATTGGACAATGTCCAAAGCAGTTGTAAATACATTTTGTAAATAACACCCAAAGATATGCCACTAGTGTGCTTGTCCAGTCCCTTATCATTTCATGGCTTGACTAACATAAGAAGGCACATCTGCCTCTGCAACTGATCCAGAATTCGGTTGCATGACTTATTTATGACCTTCATAAGTTCTCCCACGCCACCCCACTGCTACATTGCCTTCACTGGCTCCTTGTAGCTGCCTACATTAGATATAAATCACTGATGCTCATCTATAAAGCCGAAAATAAACCAATAACCCAGTACCTAAGCCTGTAAAGCACTCATCAACTCAACTCATAGTGCACAATGCCCCCTATAAACCTCAACCACTGGTCCAACCATCTCTCAATGTACAAGGAAGACATGCAAGTTTCTTCTCAGTGTCCAGCAGTTTTCAAATGACATATACATGACATATAAAGACCTTCATCTTCATAACTGAAATAAACTTGCTTTTCTAATTGATACTCCACGATGCGAGATCTTGCATGGAGCCCCAGTCCAAGGTAGATTGATAGCCATCTTGAGTTTTGTCCCTAGTGTCCTTAGACAGCTCTTTGGTCTTGCCCATAGTGGAGAAGTTAGAGTCTGGTTGATTGAGTGTGTGGATAGGTGTCTTTTTACAGGTAACGAGTTCAAACAGATGCAATTAATACAGGTAATGAGTGGAAGATAAGAGGACTTCTTAAAGACAAAGTAACAGGTCTGTGAGACACAGAATTCTTGCTGGTTTGTAGGTGATTAAATACTTATTTAATGCAATAAAATGGAAATTTATCAATAAAAAATCATACAATGGCTACAGCGAAAAATTAGGAGGAAGAGATCGGTTTAGTGTATTTGGTGGCAATTTGCATTTTAATGGTTTTTAAGCCGTTTTAAATGTAGACACAAACGTATCATTCGCTGGCTTCCGGATTTCCAACATTCGAAGGATCTCTAACAAGTTAGCTAACTAGCCTGCTGTCCATCCACAATGTGATTTTCTGGATTTTTTGGGGGGGATTCTGTCTCTCACAGTTGAGGTGTACCTACGATTGTAAGTGGGAAAACTTGTATCAAATATTTATTTGACCCAGTGTATATTCTCTGCCAAAAGAGTTTGTAGGCTGATGGTATTCTGAGTCTGTAGCCTACTGAACCAATATACAAAAGTGTTTATTGATAGAGACTTCAAAGCACCTTTGTAGGTCATTTTGAATAAGGGCATCTACCAAGTACTATAAATGTAGAAATCTAGCCCTAATGAACAAGCGAAAGAGTAACAGTAAGAAAGGAAAAAGCTCCTAAATTGACAAAAGGGAAAATCTTTTTTTTTAAAGAGACTGTATTTAATAAGGGACCCAATCATCATTTATATAGTGTGATTATAAATTATTCTTCTATATTTCTGTATATACAGAAAGGTATTAAAGCAAACTCACTCTTTTTACTGCTGGCTTTATTGAATTGGCTGCTTATACAAAAATGGAAATTGTATTTGTTGCAAGGCACGCAGTAAAATGCTCATTATGACTGTTCCATAGCATAAGAATTAATAATAAATACTAAATGATACTTAAACGGATACAAATAAAAAAAAAATTGAATACAAAAATAGAATAAAGGGAATATAATTGAGTTAACAGTATATAGATTATATTCGCAGTGCATTGGTATGCGTATGGTTCAGTCAGACTCAAGTCAAAATGAACTTTATTGTCATTCAGCCAGTCAGTAAGCTGCCAAGCAGAATAAAATTGCGTTTCTCCAGAGGCTCCAATCTGCAGATGTCACATATAACAGCCAAGAGAAGTAACAAATAGACAGTAAACTAGTATCGAAAAACAATACACAGAGGAGAAGCTGGTGTTGGATTTATGATGATCGCAAATGTTGAGCTATTTTATGAGTTGCTCAGTAGCATAAGAGTACAAGACTGTAGGAAGAACATTACTCATAATCACACACTTCAGTGCTCATGTTAGTTCTCACTCTCCAGTGTTTTGTATTGTTTTAAGATTATGATCACACTCTTGATGTTACCCAGATGAGGATGGGTTCCCCTTTTGAGTCTGGTTCCTCTCAAGGTTTCTTCCTCATAACATCTAAGGGAGTTTTTCCTTACCACAGTCACCACGGCTGCTCATCAGGGGTAAATACACATTGCTCACCTTAACTGTTAAATTCTGTAAAGCTGCTTTGAGACAATGTCTATTGTGAAAAGCGCTATAGAAATAAACTTGACTTCACTTCACTTAATAGGTAACAAAATAGATACACACACAAAAATGTTCACATAAGAAGTTTTAGTGCACAAAAAGTGGCAAGAATGTAAACTAGCTGTGATTAAATAAAACGATAGGAAGTAACAAATTGCATATTAATAATCTGGTTCATTATATATAATGTGATATTTGAGGGAATTTATTTTAAGTATATTATAAGCAGAAAATCAGGTTTTGGTTATCAAGTTATTTAGATTTATTGATTTATTTTGTATGCCAGAATTCTAAGTTTTCCCAAGCATTTTTCCAATTTACTTTGATAGCACATTGTTTTTCCATTTACATTGATGAATATTATTCAGAAAAGAATCTCATTTATACAACTAAACATGTGAGGGTTAAGGGCCTTGTTTAGGGGCCCAGTCAAGTCAAGTCAAGTCAAGTGCTTTTATTGACATTCCTACTATACACAGTGGTACACAGTACACAGTACATAGAGCTACAACACACAACACACAGCTACATAAAGTGCATCGAGTGCAACCCAATGCAAACAATGCAGACGACAAACAGTACAAACAGACAGTACAGACAGACAGACAACACAAGACAGTGTGGGACAAAACACATAACAATACACAAGATAGCACTGACCAGTAAACCTACTGTATACCCTGAATATACAGTACTGTGCAAAAAGGACTATAAAGACTATAACCAAGTGAACAAACACAATGCAGTGCAAAAACAGCAGTAGCAGCAGTTGAGAGGTGAAAAAAAATAGCATGTAAATGGTATAAAACTGTATAAATCTGTATATAAATTGGTATATATATATATATATATCTGTCACCCAGCAGTGTCAGCTTGGTTTTGCTGGTATTTATACACCCACAACCTTCCAATCAGACGTCTTCATATTCTTCAAAGAAACAGAACAATAGAACATATACCGTCTGTAGTTTACAAAAAACCTTATCATCTTTAATGCATATTTAATATCGTTATATTACAATAGATTTTTCAAGCATTTCCTCTCCTGCCATACTGCCACATGTTTCCATCTTATATTGGAACACAAAAAAGTGAACACTAATGCATACTAATTCTACATTTTCCTTGACAGCACATTTTCTTTTTCCTTTAGCGCATTTGCACAGGCGCTTTCCCGGTTATACATTGTCGACATCGTATCATAGATCACCGATTCTTAAAGGTGATAATTGCAATCAAGTGCTGCACTGAACAGCAATTTTCTCACCGAATCCATATTGATTGCTGGACCACATGTTTTTAATTTTAGAAGGAAAAAAAAAAAAAAAACGTGACCTAAAAAAAAAATTAAATAAAGCGTGGAATGAATATCTGGTTATGCAAGCGGTGCAGATAAGAGCTTGGCAATTTAGCTGATTTAAATAAGACATTCGACGCAGAAATTTGCATTTACACAATATAAGTAATTACAGAGCAGCTTGAGCGAGTAGATTATAATTTCAGCCTTTCTCGCTGATTGACACGCTCTCAGTCGGTGGCGAAAACGCTCAATTCCGGCCCAATCTCGCCTTTATCCCCAGCATGTGTACTGTGTGGGCAATAAATATAGCAGGAAAAGCTTACTCGTGACATCCATGCTCTGTAAACTCCCTGGGTAAACTGTAGTTTATTTTTTTCAGGATTGATCACTCGGACAGGGATTTGAGTATCAGTAAATGTTTTTAAAGTATGCAACAAATCTATAGGCTCCAGCTCCATCCGTAAATGATGCTGTGGTGGATTTTCAATGGTAGTTAATTATTTCGAGGACGTTTAACAAGTAGCGAAGATGAAAGTCATAATCGCAGAGTGATGTGGGGCCAGTAATGGGGGATGGCAATACATTATTCTGTGTCTGTACTTTAATAAGGCTGCTGTAATAACACCACATTTATCTGGATGATTGTCTGAGTGCTCCAGATATTCTGTATTTGTGTTCAAATCCAAACCAGAATGTTTATTTTGGTTGGTTGTTTTTTTTTTTTATCACTATTCCCCAAAACACATACAGAGCAATGCAAAAATAAAAAAATGATTCGAAGGTTCTATCAGTATATACAGATTCAATGGCACACAGACTTGTGACATAAGTGATTAATTATCTGTTCATCATGGCACCTGTTAGTGAGTGGAACATATTTGGCAGCAAGTGAACATTTTGTCCTCGAAGTTGACGTGTTAGAAGCAGAAAAAATGGGCAAGGGTACAAATTTGAGCGAGTTTGACCAATTGGGATGGCTAGACGTCTGGGTCAGAGCATCTCTAAAACTGCAGCGCTTGTAGGATGTTTCTGGTCTGCAGTGGTCAGTATCTCTCAAAAGTGCTCCAAGGAAGGTGAACCGGTGACAGGGTCGTGGGCGGCCGAGGCTGATCGATGCATGTGAGGAGCGAAGGCTGGTCCATGTGGTCCGATCCAACAGACGAGCCCCTGTAGCTCACACTGCTGAAGAAGTTAATACTTTATGTATTATGACTGTTTTGCCAGGAAAAAAGGGACAATATTAGGCAGGTAGTCATGCTAATATAGTTATTAGGCTATAAGCTAATTGTTAGGTTTCTTTTCTAGAATAAGTGTTCATTTAAGTGTTGCTGGAAGAAGTAAGTTTTATGGGTCTCTCAAAGACTGTTAGAAGATCCTTCCACCACCTAGCTGCCATTTCTTCCTCATACTTTTAATGTCGTGGGAGCATTGGAGTAGTGGTTGAGGATTTGTGGGAGCATGGTGCAGCATGCTGTGAGATAAGTGCATGCTGGTCCATTTATCATTGTTCTAACCCACAGTTAGAAATGCAGCACTGACAACACCACTGGTCTTGGTTGCCGAGTCGTGGTTTATGGCCCAGAGCTACATTTCCCATTAGCTACTTCACCCCCTTGTTTAATGTCAAATGAATGGTAGCACCTATTTTACTTTTTGATTAATTAGGATTCGGATGCACTATGTACAAACTCTCACTGTATGTCTTTTTATGGTTGACAGAGTTATATGTTGTCTTTAATTTATGTTCCAAGTTCTGGGTTTTAATCATTTTATTTCACATTTTCTCGTATTGTTTTATGTGTGTGGTTGTTGTATAGTCCACATCTGCGCTTGCCTCCAACATTGCTCACTTCACATGCCAGGTATGACAGTGTTTTAAACTCAGCCACATCACTCCCTACATTTTTAACATTAAAGAGAAGGAGTTATAGAGTTTGATGACCACTGGTAAGAAGAATCTCCTGTGTCGTTCTATAGTTGTGTTCGGTGGTCTTGGTCTGCGGTTGTCAAGGATACTAAGAAGTTCCTCAGCCTTCTCCTCTAAGACACTAGAGACTCCAGCCCAACTTCAATGACTAATAAGCTGGTGAGTCTGTTGGCACCCAGATACCCCCTGCACATTGTACCATCCTGACATACATTCTATTAAATAATCAAAGCAATAGACTAATATAAACCAACACAACTGACCAGGCAGTTACTAAGGATGAACATATAACCTTTATAAATGCATCATGATCATGACTGCTATTCAGTATCATGTTATCAAACCTGGCCTTTGTTTGTCACATAAGCTTCATATCTATTTGCTTTGCTTGTTTAATGAGAATAATAAGATCCCAGATGCTGTGTAGACCCATTAGTCTCAAAAGTAAATAAAATGTAAGGTCTATATTTGTGTATTGGATGATGAATTGGTATCTGTTTAGACATTGTATAGGGATGTACTTCATTTGATGGAGAGCTTTCGATTGATTAATCCGTCATGATGGACACACGATTTGTTTTTCCATGCCTCGGGTTATCGTGAGTGAAACGTAAAGCTTTAAATTATCTGGCGCACAACACCACAGGTGTGATTTATATCACCGTTAATTCCTCCTGTGGAGAGATGCAGATCAAACCCGATGAAATTACATGATTGTATTAAATGTTTTGTTTTCAATGTAACGCATTTCTCATTTTTCAAGTTGATAAATTCTTAATTCTTTATTTTCAAAATAAGTCAAAAGTGCCATTCTTCTGGGAAAGCCTTTCTTTAGACTTTGTGGGAATTCCTGATTCCTGAGTGCATTATTGAGATCAAAATTTTGGATGAGGAGTTCCAGACATTCAAGTTCTTCCACAAAGGTATCTGTGCAGGACTCTCAAATTCTTCTACTCCAAATTGAATGCACCATATCTACATGACGCTCTCTTTGCACACAGGGCATTGTCATGCTATAGCAGGTTTAAGTCTCGTAGTTCCTGTAAAAAAGGAAATTGTAATCCCACAACACACAAAGACAATTGTGTGCTTTAAAATCTTGGGGAACAACCACATATGGTTTAATGATCAGAAAAACACATACTTTTGGAAACTTTTGTTGCATCGGTGAGCTTATAACAATGTTAATATTTCTATATTTAGAACTTGTCATATAGTGGAACTACTGCAGCTTGTGAAGAATGTGTGGTATTGTTGATTTGGCAAAAAATTTTGTTTAGTATAGTGTTTATTTAAAAATTTTTTAAGGAAGACTTCAGGTTACAGTCAGCACAATGCTTTACATTGTTTAGACATAGGAATGGTGTTCCATTTTCTGTTACAATTAACATGCAAAATAGCCATTTTCTTTTTCTAATTCCTATTTTCAAAAGAGATCAAATACAAAGTTAAATGTCAAATTGACATCCTGTTTTTAGACAATTAACAACTTCAGGGTGGTAAATGTAAACAAGCAAGCAGCAAAAAAATATTTTCCTAGTTAAAATATTTGATTAGATTATAAGAAATATAATATAAGAAGAGGATTTATCACTATATATATCTAAATCTAAAACCAGATGCATGGATTTTCTTATTAAAACCTCTTAATCATCTAAAGCTTTAAATTCTGACCATCATTTATGAATTCAGTGGTTCCAGTAAATGATTTATGAATAAATTATGCACAACATTTGCAATATATTAGCATACTTTGCATATGCATCTGCAACTATATACATTTTTTAACCACCATGTTAATTCCAAATGTGTGAATAGTAACGCACTGTAATGTGTAGAGACAAATGAACTAATTTGAAATCAGTCAAAAGAATAAAAAAAATCTATCGTAATAAACTCTAATATTGTATGTGTTGGTTGGATGTAGGGTGTTACGAGGCCTGCAGAGGGAGTTAGTGTTCACCTCTGGCTCTCAAGCCACTTGGCGATATTGAAAGTACAGAGCACCTGGAATCCAAAAAACACCTGCGTGTGTTAGTGCCAATATATCACTCACCATGATATAAGTGGATAAACATCCTGTTTTTACTTCCTGAGTGCAGTAATTTGGATTTTCTGTAATAACACCACTGCCATTTAGCCATCTTTAAAAAATTAAATACAAACTGGAAGCATTTACTATTTTGTGTACACTACATTACAAACCACAGGCAATATAAAGCTAAACAATCAGATGTGTATGTACTGCTTTAATGAATTTGCTCTGTAAAATCATTGATCGATCGTGGTATTGTTTCTCGTAACCCTAACAGTAACCCTAGTACATGACATCATTGTTATGTTTTGACCACACTAACATTTACCGGTCATGTTTCTGGAAATAATATAAAACACCATTGTTGACATGCACATGTATCTGACCTTTGCATCATTTTTCTTTGCTATTTGGAGTGTAAGCAGCTATTAAAGCATAGTTTTAGACAGGACTGAGCAGGGAAACTCCAAAGCTGGGGTTGGCAATGATACGGCACCCCTGGAGCACACAGGGTTAAGGGCCTTGGCCAATACCAATGCTTGGCAATACCGGGGCTTGAACCCCCAACCTTCCGATCAGTAACCACTGAGCCTTAACCACTGAGCTACCACTCCCCTGATAACATGCCTACTATTATTATAAAGTGCATTTAAAACCCATTGCTATTAGTTCTAGTGGAGCAGTGGAGCAGTGTGCAACAGGCGATCGCTGTAAAGCTTTTTATAAGAATGGTGACAGTGTGAGTGCTGCACCAAGGGAATTTCGGCATCATAGGTGCATCATTTCGAAGGAACGTCTCAACACTGTGATGAAGCATGTTGTGGAAAGAAGGGGTGAGGGCTCCTCACCATCCCAGCTCGACCAGCCTCGATATTCTATGGTGTGCCGGACATTCAACACCACCTGGGGACTGAACCGAAAAGAGCAAAGGGGACACAATCGTTGCACATCGTCGTTGCACACCACTCCACTGCTGCATTCTAACTCATGACGAAGGGGTTCTAAGCGAGCTCACACTGGTTCCAAACAAATGCTGACTTCCCAGAATCACCAAATTCCAGTTACAAAATTTCCCATTTCCCTGCGCTACTTTGTATAACGTAATACATCACAGCATATTGTATGTATTATTGAATATAGCAAGAGGTGGAAAGAGTAATACGATATTCTACTCAAGTGAAAGTACTGTTACTTCCATTCAATTTTACTAAAGTACAAGTCAAGTTACTGGCCTAAAAATCCACTTAAGTGAAAGTAATACCTATATTATTTAAAATGTACTAGAAGCAAAATTAACCAAGGTCCTTTTTTTAAGGATGGTGGGATGTGGGGGATTCTGGTGTAGTTAAAAAATGACAGTGGAATATAAATATTAATCTCATTGTCTTTAATTATAGGTACACCTTCACTAATTAAAGTGTGATAACAACAAAAAAGCAAAAACGAAACCACTACAGCACAACAGTTCAAAAACATACTTAAGTAAAATGACAAAGACAACCATACTTTATGTTAAAAATAAAAAAACACAGAAAACAGCATAGCAGATCACACGATACATCAGTGGGTCCAAAAAGCAATATTTCCCTTATTATTAAAATACGTTCAGTAATTTTGTATATCAAGAGTATATTCTGTGGTCAAAACCAATTTAGTGTGGATGGAGTGGGCAAAATATAAACAGATGGGACAGTTTCAGAATTGTGAATGTATTCGTAGTGACACAGAATCCCTCTGGATCCATTTCCAAGTTTCTGGACTGGACTCACCAATCCGGATCTACTCCAGTGCGGACATTAGCCCACTCAATCTCCAAGCTAATAACAGCATCAGCTGCTCCTTGTTTCACTAATGGGATTCTCGATAAATTCTAACACACATGACTCTTGTCGTAACAGCTTGTCCGCATGCTTCCATTGTGTATTCGTAAGACTGCCTGCGATGGTAGCCAAAGTCTCCCGTCGTACTGCTTGAAAGGCTGATTTTAATATGCACATGGATTCATTTTCCACCAGGGGTTAATACACTGCTGCTTTACAACATGTCTTAGTTTATTATCTGTGGTGATAAAGTGGTGTTAAAATTATCTGTGATAGCCACAAAACATACAGACTTTAATTTGACCCCTGAAGAATTCCTTTAAGATTTGTTATGTGGTGTGTTTGTCAGATACACTATATTGCCAAAGTATTGGGACACTTGAACTTTCCTGCTTTATGTGGTTCTTTTCCAACAAATCTGGAGGCACACAATTGTACAGGACGTCTTTAGATGTGGTATAATAACATTTTGCATTCACTTGAACTTGGAAACCCAAACCTGTTACTGCATGGCGATGCACCTGTGCACAAAGTGAGCTCCTTGAAGATCTGGTTTACATGGTTTGGAGAGGAAGATCTTGAGTGGAAAGCTGACTGCACCCCAGGTCTCCTCACCCACATCAGTACCTGCCATTCATATGTGGCTGATGAACACAAATATCCATAAGCACACTCCAAAATATAGAGGAACATCTTCCCAGAAGAGTGGAGGGAATTATAAGAGCAAATTGGGACTAAATGTGGAATGCAATGATCAAAAATCACATACTGTACTAATGACCAGGTGACCCAATACTTTTGGCAATATAGCGTATATTGTCTTTAGGTTCCCTGGTGGTCTAGTGGTTAGGATGCGGCGCTCTCACTAGATGCGGCCTGGGTTCGATCCCCGGTCAGGGTACCAACCCCAGCCATTAGGGTTGCACAAGCCTTAGTGCCGGTCCCAAGCCCGGATAAATGAGGAGGGTTGCGTTAGGAAGGGCATCCAGCATAAAAAAACATGTGCCAAATCAAACATGCAGATGATCTGCTGTGGCGCCCCCTAATGGGAAAGTTTTAGTGTATATTGTCTTTCAAAATATCAAAATCTGTTCCTTGATGCTTATCGTGGTGTTAGATCATATATCTTGTTGGCACTAATACCGAATTAAACATGCCTGAGAATGCACCTGTGCTGCACTGCTTCACGGACCCCCTTCCAGCAAATTACCGCAAGGTTTGCGTCAGCCCAATGGGATCAGTTTCTCAACTTGAGGTGATTATTGCAGACTGAGATCCCTGCTAACGTTATTATTTGATCAGCTTAAACGATATTCAATATTCAAGTGTTTTGTTGTTATTTAGTCTCCAGGCTGTAAATGAGTCTAATGATAGCCTTGAGTTCTGTCCTGTTTTCTATCTTTGAGATGAAGTCAATAGATTTTTAATAAAGAGGTTTAGGTGTACAGTATATTTTATTCTTTTTTTGTGAGTACACCACTGTGTAGAAAAGCTAGTGAATGCTGGGTTTTTATAGGAATAGCAATGTTTGCTGGATGAATATGCTAGCTGTCACTCCTAATTCACACACTGATGCTCCCAGAAGAAAAAAATCCTTTTCTTACGATTTGGGCCTCAAGACTTACTTATAAGAAGCAATACATAATTCAAAAATATATTACTACCTTGTTTTAGGGTTCATGTTTTCTTTTCTACATTGTTAATGAGGAATAAAATTAGCATTTGTGCAATTGATTGAAAATTTCACTGGCCTCTGTCCAACACCAAGATATCATCAGATCTACATAAGATCCCAATGCTTTGTTCAAACAGCAGCAATTCTCACCAGTCACATAGTTCCAAGGCATGGATACTATAAAACAATGATTTAAAGCTCTATGTACAAAGCATTCTATGTTTACAACCATCAAGATTAGCTCCCTTGACTGACTTGATTAAAGGGCAACAACTATTACCTTTTAATTCGGAGCCATTAATGTTTATTTCTTGGCTAGAAATAAGAAAATGGTTCTTTGCTTGTATTTTGTTTTGCAGAGAGATTTAAAATCTGTTCATGTTCCCAATAAGTGTGCTTTTTCGCCACATTTTAAATTTGGGTTGGTTCCTAATTTGCTAATTTGTTACAGGGAAAATGAGCCCACACTTCTAAGTATCTTCATCTTTTCTAAAACAAGGCAAGTTAACAGTAAGTAATAATACTACAGAAAGTCAATACGATGGAAAAATCTGTGAAGGTTCTGCCTGCAGCTAAATGGGGATGTGGTGGATTGGTGGTTAAGGCATCGGCCCATGGATCTGACGGTCCTGAGGATCTACTACATAGCTAAAGACCTACTACAGAAGAAGTGCTGGTTTATGTTTAGAAAACAATAATTGCACCCTGCAAATAAAGTCATTATGGAATGTTCAAATATCTTAAATGCAAAAAATATATTTTTTGCATTTTTTTCTTTGCTATTATTTATTCTTATTATAAGATTGCAATATGCCAAATAATAAAAAAGAATTAAACCAATTTTAAGTTCAAGGTCTAGATTTGTATTTGGCACAAACCTGTTTATATTCAGAATACAGCTTGCAGTGAAATGTAAAAAAAAAACGTTAAATATAAATTTTGGAATATTTTTACATTTTAGGCTTGTAGTTTATTTCTTCTAGTTTATTTTGCATTTATAAATAACATTATTTCAATAGAGAAAATTGATCTGCCAATAGAAAAAGACTTCATGCTTTCAATAAAAACATATAAAAATCCTTGTGATAGGTTTCATAGTCTTACATATGTTTTATTGTGATCCAGTTATAGGAAATATTTGATGCATTTAACTAGATTTTTTATATATTAATAAATATTTTATTTTATTTTTATATCTATTTTATAAGTATTTTTCTGGCTTTCGATCTAATTTGGGTCTATCCCAAGCTACTTTGCTAAAACTACTCTGAACTTGAAGTGCATTGCATTTACAAAGAGAAACAAATCACAGAAAGGATCTGATAATTATGACTTACTAACTCATAAATACAACTTAATTATTTTATAATTATGACATATTATCTCATAATTAGATCTTAGAATCTCATAATTATGACTTAATATCTCATAGTTATGAGATAGTAACTATGAGATACAAATTTAAAATTATGAGTTAGTAAGTCCTAATTATGAGATAATAAGTCGTAATTATGAAATACTAAGTCGTAATTATGAGATAATAAGTCGTAATTATGAGATAATAAGTCGTAATTATAAGATAATAAGTCATAATTATGAGATATTAAGTCATAGTTATGAAATACTAAGTCATAATTATGAAATAAAAAGTCGTAATTATAAAATAATAAGTTGTAATTATGAGATAAAAAGTCATAATTATAAAATAATAAGTTGTAATTATGAGATAAAAAGTCATAATTATGAGATAATAAGTCAT
Source organism: Silurus asotus (assembly GCA_024362625.1). Classification (NCBI taxonomy): domain Eukaryota; kingdom Metazoa; phylum Chordata; class Actinopteri; order Siluriformes; family Siluridae; genus Silurus; species Silurus asotus. The sequence goes on from MU556250.1 coordinate 1,236,782, forward strand.
AAATATGAGATAATAAGTCTTAATTATGAGATATTAAGTCATAGTTATGAAATAATAAGTCCTAATTATGAGATAAAAAGTCGTAATTATGAGATAATAAGTCGTAATTATGAGATATTAAGTCAAAATTATGAGATAATAAGTCGTAATTATGAGATATTAAGTCATAATTATGAGATAATAAGTTGTAATTATGAGATAATAAGTCGTAATTATGAACTAATAAGCTGTAATTAAGAGAGAATAAGTCGTAATTATGAGATAATAAGTCGTAATTATGAACAAATAAGCTGTAATTATGAGATAATGAGTCGTAATTATGAGATAATAAGTCATAATTATGAAATAATAAGTCGTAATTATGGGATAGTAAGTCATAATCTTGAGATATTAAGTATGCAAATGTCTTCTTGCCTACTGAAAAAGCTTCTGTATACCAGTGTGATTCTAAGTGCGTGCGGGTTTAAAGTAAGATTTCTGTAAAAAAAAATTATTCACCCTTGGTGGACTATGCAGCAGAAATTCCCTGAGCTGAAGGTAATAATTTCATTCTAAAATCAAACTCCAAACTCAAGATCAAGACAAACACTCAGGACTTCCAATGAGGGAATATGGCTTTTTATGTGTGCATAATCGAATACAGAAAAAAAAAACAGAATATGAGGGGTTTTTTTTGCCTGTCTTGTGTGGAGATAAAATCTCGCTTTAATGCCACTTAATCATTTCTTAATATAAATCTCATAGTCCCAATCTATAAAATTCTCCCTAATTGCACCCTCAAACCGTTTAAATTTTAATTCTAATACAGCGAAAAAATAATACGTTGATGCAGAAATCTCAATGCTTGAGATTTGCTTGAGGCGGACTTTCTTAAAGCATTCCAATTTAAGAATCACACTGAACATTGTCTCCATCACGTTACAATGCTTTGGGGAAACTAGGTTCTGTTTGCGAATGATGACTCTATCAGTTTTCATGATAATGTGTATCATTTTGTTCCTGTGTGCATTTAAAACATTCCGAGCACAGCTTTCTCTTATAGCCTGTATTTCTTTAATGGTTTAGCTTAAATAAGCCTGCTAACATGCTTAAATCTTACAGCTGTTTTAACTGCGAGTGCCTGAGGACAAACAGGATTGCGCCTGGTTAATGCTTTAATCTGCTTGTGTGATGGCATCTAATATGAAGTCCACACATTGGACTGATAGTGTATAATTAAAGAATTATAGTAATTATGAGATGATTTAATTATGACCAGAAAATATGGAATGAGGATGTGATAATATGCTAATTTCAGTATATTCTGAATTGCTGTAGTTATTTCATTAAAGGTATAAATATAGCAGGTCTGTTATGCATTTATTTGACATGGTTTTTGTGTCATTTACTGGGAAATTCACCACAAATCAAGTGGCAAGTGACTTTCATGATGACTTCACACAAAACTATAAGGAATAAGGGTTCACTCAGTGGGGATAAATTGATTTAATTTATATCCAGGACCTTGCTATCAGAATTTTACCTGAGATGTTGTATGATTTAGAGACAGTGGCATTGAGTAAAAGACAGGAGGTGAAGCTGGAGGTAGCAGAGCTGAAGATGTTGAGGTTTTTGTTGGGAGTGATGAGAATGGACAGGATTAGAAAAAAGTTTATTAGAGGGACAGGGCATCTAGGACCTTTTGGGGACAAAGTGAGGGAGGCTCGATTGAGATGGTTTGGACATGTGCAGAGGAGGGACATGGGGTATATCAGGAGGAGAATGCTGAGGATGGAGCCACCAGGAAGGAGGAAAAGAGGAAGACCAAGGAGGTTTATGGATGTGGTGCGGGAAGACATGCAGGTAGTTGGTTTAAAAGAGGCAAATGTAGAGGACAGGGGGTGTGGAGACGGATGATACGCTGTTGAGAGTAAAAAAAGAAGGATTTATTAAAGATATATAGTGGTTAGGATGTGGCGCTCTCACCGCTGCAGCCCGGGTTCGATTCACAGTCAGGGAACCAATTCCAGCCACTCTTAGTGCCGGTCCCAAGCCCGGATAAATGGGGAGGGTTGCGTTAGGATGGGCATCCAGCGTAAAAACATGTGCCAAATCAAACATGAGGATGGTCCACTGTGGCGACCCCTAATGGAAGAAGCCGAAAGAAAGTTGTGATTTATATATATATAAAAAGCCTATATTGTTCATTTACTTTACTGTCCTGAAACTCATGATAAAGGTAATGCTTTTATCATTTGGCCAATTTTTGAATACCACTACACCCAAGCAGAACAAAGTCGAATTACTTAAACTGCACATCTGAAACAGGAAGTCACGCCATGCACAGCAAGGGACTGTCATTCTCAGATCAGGAAATAATAATAAAGAAAGCAACTGTTTCACTGTATAATTTCGACTGACTCAGCTATAGGGCATATAGTTTTATAGAAACTATAGTTGTTTTCAGTGAACTTGTAATTCCATTGTGGTAACTAAAAGTGCTTTAGAAACCAAGTGAATTTCATTTCAATAATCCTGTTATTCACAGATAAAAAAAAAGAAAAGAAAAAGAAATACCAATTCCAAGCCCATGAGCACCCTTCTGTAAATCCCTATTAGTTTCAGGGCTGACTGTGCTTCGAGTTTTCCATTAAGCAGCTCTGAAACTCTTTCACACTGCTATCATATGTCTGATTATCAAGCCCATTCTACAGGGAGGGATTTAAAGTCTGTCTGTCTGTCTGTCTGTCTGTCTGTCTGTCTGTCTGTCTGTCTGTCTATCTATCTATCTATCTATCTATCTATCTATCTATCTATCTATCTATCTATCTATCTATCTATCTAGGGTCTTCCACAATGGCATGGCTATTGGAGACAGATGGACTGTCTCCAATAAGAATATACAGAAACTGGACATTTAAAGACTGGGGAACAAGCAATGTATTTCCAGATTTCTTTCGTTTTAGATAGTAAGAGTGGATTCTGATGTGATCTTCTGTTGATGTTGCTCAACCATCTCAAGGTTTGACCTTTTGTGTACAAATTCCAGCACCACCACTGGTGGGCCCTTTAGCAAGTCCCTTAACCACCAACTGCTCAGTTGTAAAATGCTCTAGATAAGGGCATCTACCAAATGCTATAACTGTAATAAGTTGTGTAATGTATGAGCATAGTTCTGCTAGGAGGTTGAGGCTTCACCATAGATAGAGCTTTAAAAAATTCAAGAGCATTAATTGTTCTGTATGAAGGAATGGGTGAAGTCATAATACATTGCAAGAAGACATTTGCTGCTGGTAATTTTTCCAATAATTGTGAAAACAAAACATTTTGTGTTAAAAAAAATCTATACGATGTCTGAAAATCTAAACGATGTATATTAAAAAATATGATAAATTAAACGTGCTGTATCTGTTCTCTTGCTTTAAAAATAAAAAATAAAAAAACGAACTAATGTGTAATGAGTCTGAACTAGGGAAGCCAGTTTGCTTTGATGAAGCTCTCTGAAGCCCACTAGGATCTGCTTGTCCTCCTTTGAAGCATGCTCTAAGAGCTGAAACATTCATTCAGCTGAGCTTGAAAGTTAAAATGTCTAAAAGTTTTAATATAACCCAGCTGTTCAGGAGAATCGTGTAGAAAAAAAGTTCATATCATTTCAATGAATTGGACTCATACTATATTTTGAAGGTTTACTAAAGGTATAGAAGAAGACGAGAGCCTTTATTTGTCACATGTATATATTCTAGTGAAATTCTTTTCTTTTTATATCCAAGCACCTTTTTTTAAAGAATCTGTATTTAGAGTGCAGGGTCAGCCATGATATAGCACCACTGGAGCACAGAGGGTTACTGGCCTTGCTCAAGGGCCCAAGAGTTGCACAGCATGGTTTGAACCCCCCCGACCTGCTGATCAGTAACCCAGAGCTGCCATCTTCCTAAAATATTTTCATAACCCAGCTTGTCAGGAACCTGGATTCAGAGCAAAGGTTCAGCCATGGTACGTCAAAAGCCCAACTGTGGTAGATTAATGGTGCTTAAACCCTCAACTCTATAAACAGTAACCCAGAGCCTGAACCACAGAACCACACTACCTGTCTACACTCCTCATTCAGCTTCTTAACTAATCACAAAAGGCCTTTATATTAAATTTACAATCAACTACAAAGCTGTAGCTATCAAGAACCTAAGTTTGACACACAATAAACCTTTTAGGTTATGTTACTTAACATATATAAAATATACAAATTGACATTTACTATGTTTTGTGGAGAGAATGATATCTGAGACTTTAAAATGCATCCCAACCTGCCCATAATAAAAAAAGCTTTTGGGGAAGACCAAAAATACATATACATCTCAGACCTTTTCAGACAGAAATCAATAATGGTTAAGTGTCTTTTAGTCAGCACTTTGGATTCAAGCCTTTTTAAAGCCGTCTTTTCTTATCCATCCTGAATTCGCTTAGCTCTTCCAAACCCAACAAAGAAAGCATTAGATAAATAGGATGAAAAATGCAGGATGGCTGAAATGAACGAGAGCAAATTTCGTCTCGTTTCATTTTATTTAAATTTATAGGAACATAGTTCTATAAGAGCTAATGGGGAAAATCTAGTTCCACTTTTCTCCACAGTTTAATCCTCAATCCTAAGAAAGAAAGAAAGAAAGAAAGAAAGAAAGAAAGAAAGAAAGAAAGAAAGAAAGAAAGAAAGTATGTTAATCAGTGATTCTTTTACTGTAGTGCGGTTAATCGATCTGGAATTTCAGGAACACAGTATAATTTGGGAAAACCCCCTAAATGGGTTGCCAGTTAATTAAAGAGCAGACAGTTTCTCACATTTATTTACAGCTTGGTGCAGCTCTCTGTTATCTATACTGTTTGTGCACAGGATGGTTAGCGGGTTGGTGGTGTAAAGTGGTAACTAAACATTCCTGAGAAAACCCTTGCCGACCATTTGCAAAACTATTTGTGAAAAACCAAGCTCAGAATCAGAATAAGATTTATGGACCTGTGCAGTGGCAATGACTCACATTCTTTTCAAACCATGAAGAATATTAGACTTCTAATTCCACCATGGGCTCAAAAAAAGAAAGAAAAAGCTTTTGAAATTCATTGAACACATTCACCCATAATGATCAGAGTTCCCATAGTGTTTGCTCTTTGATAAGATCTTGTTCTATACATTAAATCAGTGAACTTATTGATTAGATTTATTAATTTTTTTAGCCAGTGCTATGCTGATGATACACTACTGTAATTCCTTTCCTCCATCCATCCAGTCGTACAGACTGCCATTTTTATACCTCTGCCTGGACAAAACAGACCCATCATTTAAAACTCAGTTTTAATAAAACATCTTCATGACACATTCAGCACTTGCAGCAGTGTAGAGAATATTTCTTTAAATCATGCACGATAAACTCTAATCTTAGACGATACGCTATGTACTCGATAATGTAAGTCCTAGATGTTTGTAGTTAGTTGAGTACAGCTCGAATCGGTGGTGGATACGTAACCACGTAAATTTGATTCATTACTGCACTTAAGTAGCTTTTATGCGTATTTGTATTTTACTGAAGTATTTCTTCACAACATTTCACTTAACCACATTTTGTAAAATCAGTTGTTTGTTTTTATTCATAAGTGGATAAAAACATAACTGGCCAAACACGCATCAATCCACCAATCGAGCGCGCGCTCCGTTTTGAACTCGTTTTGATTGGCGCTCGGTGGCATCTACTTCTCTCCAACATACAGTTCAGCGTTTTGAGAGGAATAAATGATGGAGAAACTCCTGACTCGAACTCGCCACAGCACCCGTGACCTTAATTACACGATTTCTTTTTAAATAGTTAAAAAGAAGGTTTGCTCATGATCATTTGAATAGATATCAATCAGTGTTTGACTCATTAATATCATTCTATTAAAGGATTGACGTGCTGAGAGTAACAGAGTCTTCTCCTTCTTCTTCACATAATCTGAGTTGATTAAGCAAAGAGTCTTGGGACAAAAATCATAAAAAGAACATTAAAGCCATTTTAAATTATTTTAAGTATTTTAGATACTTAAGCACTTTTGTATTTTCGCTTAAATGAATGTATAAATGGAGCACTTTTACTGGAGTCATATTTTAACATGAATCTCTACATGATTTGTCATGACTTCGTCCACCACTGGCTTGAACAGACACTTTTTTAAACAAGTACCACAACAAATACCTCGTCATCACAATTTTCTGGTAATAAAATCCAAATTAAATACTGATTTCTGCATAAGGTGTATTAAAATATTGAAGTTGTTCTAGAATGTTTGTAGCAAACGTATGCAAAATTTGCAATTCATACCATAGTTGAAGATCTAATAGCACAGCTTTCATAATTCCTAGCAGCAATTATATGATTCTGTTCACTCAGTTGACTCCAGGAGAAAGTATACTTAAATATACAGAGAGTAGACTTACCCCATGCACAGGAGTATATCCTTTTTAAATATAAAGAGGTTGGCAAGAAAATCTGCATTACTCATAAGTCTATGGATCTCTTCCAAAAAAAAACAAAAAAAAAGTGAAATAGCCTCTTGAATCAGGCATTATGGTTGTTTGCATTGGTCTTGATGATCAGACAGGAGGTCTGTTTTTAGAGAAACTTCTGGTTTTACTGCTCAGTCAATGTTTTAATTCTTTGCAGGCTTGCTTGGTTTGCTTATAGTTCTAAAGCACATCAGATTACAAAGCTGTTGAAGATGATTAGAAGCTGTTGCTTCTCTAAAACAACTAAGTATAATGACCTATATAAAATATATCTATATCTACAGTATATGCTATATACAGTGATGCCCTGCTGGTCAATTCTGACTTGTAGAAGGAAGATTTGGGGAAGTGGAAGCTCAGAAGGTCACTCTTGGGGTTATTGAGCAAGATACTTAGCCCTCTGTGCTCCCTTGCTACTGTAACATCTCTGACCCTAGCTTCCTAACATTGCTAATATATGTGAAGAAAGATTTCACTGTGCTTTCGTGTACATGTGAAAAGTTGAAAACACTTTTCTTTTTTACTTGACTTCGCCTGGAATATTTGGTTGTTTCCCAAACTGTTACCAACAAATTAGAGGCACAACATTATATATGTGGTGGCATAAACTCTTACCTTCACTTGATATACAGTGGACCAGTGGTCCCCAACTTTTTTGCACCAAGGACCGGATTAATGTCAGACAATATTTTTATAGACCGGCATTTAAGGTGTGGTGTATAAATTCAACAAAATGAAATTATACGACCGACATAAAAACTGGTATTTTCATTTTGCTAGCTTGGGGGTTTCAATTTAGCGGTGATGTAATATGTGTTAGCGGCCAGAGCAGCCCCTTTAAGAAGGTAGCGGATGGAGGCAAGACATGTGACCGAGGCATCTTGACATGCATCAAGAGTGAGTCATAGACATTGTTCAGAATCAAATAATAAATAAAACGGAAATAATGTAAGTTATGTATTCTTTCTGTGCGGGGGTTGGGGACCACTGCAGTAGACGACCCAAAAGTGTTAAAGCAAGACGGTGACTCTTTGCACAAAGCCATCTCCATGACCATGTGCTTTACGTGTTGAAGTGGAAGATTTGGGAGTGTATGTGAACACTGATATCAGTTCCTGGCTTTACTAAAAAAGCTGAATGGGCACAAATCTCCACAAGCACACTCCAAAATCTAATTGAACATCTTCCCAGAAGGCTGGAGGTTATTATAAGAGCAAATAGGGAATAAATGGGGACATTTTCCATATAGTGTATAACGTCACACTGGATAAAGAACCCCATTGTAGATCTAGAACCTGTTGGAAAGATTATATCTCATGGATCACATGTGAAAAAATCTTTGAAAAGAGTGACTTCAAGTCCATTAGAAATAGCTAAAATCTCTAATCAGGGACTGGAAAGTCTGCACTGCCTTTCTCAGCCTGTTGCCATCGCAACCCCCACTAGGAAAAGTAAAAAGAAAACCGAATAACGAAGGAGTTCTTTATGAGTTTCGGATTATGTAGTTCATGTACACACTACAAGATTCTGCTCACATACTATCACAGTTTCAGCTTCACCAGAGCAAAAAAGGATGGTGATGCATTAGCAGCAATAAAATGGAAAAGAATCATAGCTTTTTGGTGATTGATCATTTCTGTGCATATCTGATTCTTTAGACGTTGTAGGCTAAGTTTAATAAATAAGTAGCGCACAGCTACATTAAAGTTTCAGAGAGGCTCTTGTGGGACAAGACATTCGTGCTGGGCCGTGATGAAGAGCTTCAATACAGACAGAACTATGGGAGCCTTGTGGGATGTAAAGGCTCGGTTAGTTTTATGTGCACGCTTTTGTATGTTTAACACCAGGTTATAGGCTTCTGCCGGGAACGATCACTCATGTTAACAGTAGTGACAATTGGTTTTTATTGTGCTCTTGTTGTGTTCTAGAAAAGGGATTTGATAAAGCATGTTGATCAGGGCTTCTTCAACAAATTACATTGGTTTTTGCTTTTGGTTTAACGAGATGATGATGGAGCGACTGGCAACTTTTGCTCAGTCCTCTGCAGTTTTCAAGAAACCTGCTTCTCAAGCTGAGCTGACAGCCAGCATCGCAATCACAAACTTATCCAGCTATGAAATTGCACCCAGCTCACAAGCTGGAAAAAAAACGCAAACACACTCACGGTTGCTATCCTTCTGTGCACAGATTCCAGGAGATAGATCAGACAGCCATAATGAACTATGGTAAATAACTTCACGCAAAAAAAAATGGCACTTTTGTATCTTGTGCATCTCCAGACATGTTTATTTTTTCTCTCGTATATTTTTTGTATTTATAATAGGGAAGTTAACGTGTCTCTGAGGCTCTGAGATACTTTAAAAGTATTAGAAAAAAAGAACAAGGGTAAAAACGTGGCATGGGCAGTCACACCGTATCTTAAATGCATATAGATGAAACTCGAGCTCCAGCAATTCATTATAGCATATATTGCATTTTTTCTTGGGGGTCATCTAGCAGACATACAATAGTGTCAGCTTTTTCAGGTTTCGCGTAATGTGGATTTAATAGCTGTTTTGTTTTGTTTTTTTTAATTCCGCAATGACTGATGAAGGAGAAAAAAATGTATTCGATCGCAGATAGATGGACTTTTCAAGAGCAGCTGGATCGTGAGGAAAAGTCGGCCGATACAGTTCAAAACAGTTGCTAAGATTTTTCACGGACTATTTAAATATTCGTGTTTTTTTCTGCAGATTTTGCAAAAAAACACACAACTTGAGCCTTCATCTCAAATCCCTGGGAAAACTATACTTCATGGGAAATAAATGCACAAAAATGCAAAACCCAAAAAACTGGGCTCATTTTATAAGATTAATATTGATGCTTCTGCTTTTGGGTGGTGGTGGGGCTATGTGGGTGGTGCAGCTGTGGCTGCAGTGAAAGGAGAATTTTTTAATTGTGTTCACTGGATTTCTTGTTTAAGTAATGGAATTAATTCTCACTGTATGAGAGAAAAAACAATGTTCCCTTTTGGTTTTTGTGCATCTGCAGACAGGTTTTTTTTTCCCTTGTATTTTTTTTGCATTACTGCACTAATAGGCATAATAACATGTTTATTCAAAAAACAAGAGAATGGGCAGTCACACTATATCCTAAATCCATATACCTGAAACGAGAGCTCCAGCAATTCATTACAGAATCTAATGCATTTTGTTTGCGATGTCTTATTTATTCCCTTTAATTCCAAATGCAGTTGTAAATTTGGTCATTATACTTAGTCGGCTGACTGCGTTTTGTGTAATCACAGTCTAATGTAATCTAATCTAGTCGAATATAATCAAATCTACATGGCAATTTCAAAATTAATTGACACTCATCGTTTTGTCTGCTGGTTGTTTTCCATTTGACCGTTTTAAATCTTTTCAATTCAGCTTTATTTGTAGATCGTTTTCATTTGACATTGTCCCAAAGCAGCTTTTTAGAGATCGAGAAGTTGCAATATGTATTAATTTACTGTAGTAATGTATTGTTTAGTGTGTGTGTTCTTTATAATTTATCCATAATGAGAGAATCAGTCGTGACAGGACAAGGAAAATCTTTATGGGATGGTATGAGGAAGAAACCCGGAGAGGAACCAGACTCAAAAGGATGAATGTCAATATGTCTTTTGAAATTTGTATTTTAAATAAACCCCAATTTTGGATCCTGTCACGAGTTTCAAATATAAATGCAACTAACAGCACACCTGCAGTGCAAGTGCTTTCTGTGTAGCTGATAATAAGTGTGTGTGTGTGTGTGTGTGTGTGTGTGTGTGTGTGTGTGTGTGTGTGTGTGTGTGTGTGTGTGTGTGTGTTAAAATGAAAGGTGTCGGTATGATCTGTAATATGTGTGGAACGTTTGTTAAATTTAACCGCAGGTGTTTTCTAAGTGAAGAAAAAAATACCATAGGACACAAACATTTTTGACTTTTTTTATAATATGGCAATCTAAAAAACCCACTTCTGAACTACGGTGTTTTTTGTTCACAGGAACATTTTGGTGTCATTACAAACTAAATGGATTATATTTGTATCCTACACATTATGCCATGTTGTGTTTCTTTTTCTTCTTCTTTTTCTTTCGACTGCTTTAGTAATGACATTCATTCTCACTGTATGAAATACTTATCTAGATATCAGCACTTTGTTATACTGTGATTCTCTATAATATTGATGGTTTCTATATTTGTAGTTAAGTAAAAAATATAATAAAAAATGTACGTATGAGATGAGCATGAAGTTTACAGGGTAAGTTGTGAGGATATCACACTTAGCTAGCAGTATTTTAGACATATTTCCCTCTTTTAGGCAGACTGACTTTTTCATCTCATATCTTAAAAGATAAGCTTAGATTGAGAGTCAGATAAAAATGATCCTTTTTAGAAATCAAGTACAACAAAGCCATGTTAATGTCATTTATTTAAAGCCTCTGTACTCATTGAAAGCAAGCGTTTAAATACCAAACTGTTTTGGCACCGAATATTTCGCCTCGCAACTGTAATCTTCTTTTCAAGCAACAAAATCCTCGCAGCTTGGGAAAAGTCAGGTTTCACAAATGTACAGGATTTAGTCCTGATCTCAGTCTTCGTACTGTACCAGGCCGAGCTGTTTGAGTTATTATTCATTTATAATGCAAAAAGTCATTTGCACTGTACAGGAATGATTCAGTCAGGGTGTTAAGCGAGCACTGATTTGCATCCATGGCTGGATTGCTGCAGTAATATCACTTCCACACTAGACTTGTTCTAATCTTCAATTTATTTAATTACCGAGCAGTTTCTATTTCCTTTCTGTGTTAGCGTGTGCAGTGGCGGATGCTGCCATGAAGCCGCGCACGAAACCCTTCGCATTCCGACATAGATGGATGCGCTGAACTCTGTGACTTTTAATATGTGAGAGGCTTAGCAGGGAGGCAGCCATACAATAATGCACAATCATTCCCATTTCTTCTTTTTTACGGATCCGTGTCTTTGAGCTTGAGTGAATTTCTTTTTTTCACAATTTTTACATTTTGCCAGATGTCCTTAGTCAGAGCGACTCGCAACCGAACCACTTGAGGGTTGAGGGCCTTGTTCAAAGAACCCAGCGGCAGATTGGTGCGACTGGGATTTAAAATTTTGACCTTCTGAGCCAATGCATTATCCACCGAACCAACACTTTTACGTGTATGCAGCTAGAATGTTCATGCTTACAGAGGTCTATCCTTTTCTGCCCAGGTGTAAAGAGAACCTGGAATTGAGTAAAAGTGTAAATACCTTGTTGCAAAACTAATTTTGGAATTTTTGGAATGGGTTGAATGTAACCGATTCCAATATGATGAATAAAAGTCTAAAAGAGTATCAGATTTAAACAGTACTCGAGTATTTGACTCGTATTGAATGTACATGTAGCAATCACAACCATGACACATTAGAGAGGTTTTATTTTGTCAATTGTACACCTCAACACTGCATTACCATCAACACATCAGTCAGATTGAAACAAAGATCAAAAGAAGCTGGTCAAAAAAAAAAAGTAAAAAAAAAAGTGATCTTTATTTAACAAATTCAATGACGGTATCAAGTCATAAAGGAGAAGAACAATGTACCGTATTTTTCGGACTATAAGCCGCTTCTTTTTCCCCACGTTTTGAACCCCGTGCCTTAAACAACAAAGCGGCTAATTTATGGATTTTTCCTGGGTTTTTCCCGGTTTCACAAACTTCAAGTCAAAAAACTGAACGCCATAACATTAGACCAATGAAATTTCCAAACGGAAACAAAAAAACGCACCTCACCTGTGTTCTGAGCTGAGGGAGAAAAAACTTTTTTTTTAACCTTTTTTTTTAACCACGATGCCAAAAGATAAACTCCCGAGAGAAATAGTTGTGAAGGAGGAAGACAGTGAACAATGACTTTCTTGGTCGGCTACTGTTTAGATACAAGCCGTTGTAACGTGTTGAGTCTGGGTGAAGGGAGAGCTCGCTAACTCCAGTTACAACAGAAATCATATAAGCACAGACAGGTTTCCAAATCTCGTGCTTTTATTTTTCTTGGCAACAGCCTTACGGGTTAGTCAAAGAAACTTAGAAATGAGCATCAGAAAATAATAAGGACATATTCCTCGGTCTTGCACACATGCAGTAATAGAGGAAAAATGCGGCGGCAGCCTATTCCCAAAATATCGCTCTGCTCTTAAAGAAAGTGCAAAATATTTCACTTGATACACCGTGTAACAGACACTGTCTTTCATTAAAGCCTGTGTAAAGTTCATTAGTTTCAGTGTAGACCTGCGGCTTATAGACAGGTGGGGCTTATTTATGTTTAAAATAAAAATCTGTCAAATTCAGCGGCTTATATACGGGTGCGCTTTATAGTCCGGAAATTATGGTATATTCAATGGACTAAAAAAAATGAATCATTTTAGATAAAGTAAAACCAAATATTTTGAATGAGTTTGATGCACCTCTCAGTCTCAGAGAAGGATATTGTTATTCTCAAACAAATTCAGGTTTCTTAAGATTTTGGGCTCTTTTTGGATCTAAAATGAGGCCAGCGGTGCTTAAAAGTCACTCACAGGCAGCAGATGTGGGAGCGTTGAGCTTTAATGACGTCTTGTACAAAATTGTATTAATAACGATAATTTCAATTAAAATATAATGGAGTATTAAGTGCATATATTAAATTATAAATGTAGCTAAGTACAGAGGAAAAGATGTATATATTTACTGCTCATTTAAACTAGAATGTAGCCAAAAAAATGACAAATACCCTAATGAAGTACACGTATTTAAATACTTTACACCACTGCTTTCCAGACTCTTTTTTTTTTTTTTAACAACTTAGACGAAAGTTGCAGACAGGCCAGACACTGCTTGTATTAAAATGATCATCATCTCCCGTTTAATTTGAAGATTTCTCGCTGTCGTCATTTTCTAACAATTATGAGCTTCCCTCTTGCGAATCTGCGCCTCAGGTATTCATCTTTAAAGAGTCACACTCCACCGGTTCTATTCGTGACACTCATCTCATCAGAGACTTTTCTGTAGTGTACCTATTCATTAGTACATGGCCGCCAGGAAAACTCCGTATAAAGGGTGTGTGTTGTTATTCCATCAGTGAATCTGCACCAAAAGAAAATGAGG
>MU556250.1:1252923-1300276 GCA_024362625.1 Silurus asotus
AAAAAATAAATAAAGAAAGAAAGAAAGAAAGAAAGAATGAAGAAAGAAATAAATCAACACACATACCCTTACTGGTTGAAATAGAAAGAAAGAAAGAAAGAAAGAATGAAAGAACGAAAGAAATAAGAAAGAAAGAAAGAAAGAAAGAAAGAAAGAAAGAAAGAAAGAAAGAAAGAAAGAAAGAAAGAAAGAAAGAAATCAACACACATACACTCACTGATTGAAATACAAATAAAAAAGGAAGGAAACAAAAAAAGAAAGAAAGAAAGAAAAAAAGAAAGAAAGAAAGAAAGAAAGAAAGAAAGAAAGAAAGAAAGAAAGAAAGAAAGAAAGAAAGATAAAAAAGGAACAAACAGTCCCTGGTTGAATTGTAGATGATAAATTGAGTGATGAAAGTAAAGATGGAAGAATTTGAATGTGGATTTTTCCTCTTTCATGATGAAAAGTTTTCTATTTAAGTATTTGATTGGCGTTGATTAGCATTTGATAGCTTTTGAATGTCCTGAACATTTATTTATGTGGCATCATGGGAGCATCAACCTGCTCTTTCTAACACACGTGTGATCTCTGAAAACAGCACGATACAAGGAAAAGTCCACAACGTTCAGGTTTTAATTATGCTGCTAGAATACACCATGCCGAGTGTTGACTGAACACCAAACAAAGCTCTCCTTCTTTCTGCTTTGATTCATTTTCTCTCCTCTCCTTTTCTGAGCATCCCACCTACACCAAATGGTTTTGTTTTTCTAGTTTAGAAAGACATGACTGTGCTGCTCTTCTGCTCTAACAAGTGTCTGAATTGCATTGAGAACAGACAAAAGAGGCAGATTTCCAGATATATGTGTGAGCGTGACCTGCAGAACATTGGAGAACTTACTGAACTCCGTCTCAACAACTTCAAGTAGTTCCAGCCCCCTTAGAAGAAAGAGGATTTATGCAATCAACAATAGCATGACTCGTCTTCCTTTCCACCTCTGATGGCATGCTTAATCAGTGGCCTTGCTTCTCTCATTAGTGCTGGGAGGATAGAGGAGCCCTCTGAGCATTAGCCACCTCCATTAATCCTCCTCCTTCATTCTTCATTTCAGATCTGTGTGGAAATCAGAGGATCTGGGGGAGGAACGTTCTCGGCACTCACGCCGCACAAGCAGGGCCTGTTGATGAGATTGGAAATTTAAATTCGGTATTATTTTGCTTAACGAATTGTAAAATCAATCCCAGTTGCAGCTCATCCTCGTTGTAATAAGAAGAAAAAAGCTAATATTTTTTATATGTAAAAATTTCATTTTGAGGTCTGGGTATTAAGATTCAACAAAAAAACCTGACCTTAATATTTATATGTTCTTTCGAATAATATCCTCCACTCTTCTGGGAAGAATTTCCTCTAGAATTTATAGAGATTTGTGCTCAGTATCCACAATTATAATTATACCAATTACTTTGTAGCCATGTACCAGAGTTAGTCGTATCATCGACATTTCCTTTGAAATTTTCTTTACTTCATCTCTGATTGATTTTACCCTGAATTTGGCAGAAGACGGAATTTATTCTGTCGGAAAACCCAAACATTATCTGATCTCATCTCAACTCATATCCATCGTTAGGGTCATTTTCTTGCAAGATCACTTGCAGTCGGAGTGAAACATCGAATCACATTGAAATTCAGCAAGTCGTTCGATATGTGTTGGCTTCACCTACTGCATTTATATTTCATTTATTTATATATCGAGAAACTTACTTTTAAATGGCATACAAGCTTCCTGGCAGTACTGGACTTTGACCGCAATTTGTTGAGGGTTAGGGGGTTTTGCTCAAGGGCAGATTGGTGGTGCTGGACGTTCCGATCCAAAGTCCAATGCCTTACCCACTGTGCTACCACTTCCCAGCATACCAACATACTAACATATAGTCACTAACACAGAATTGGCACATAGACTAGTATGAACATTACACTTAATAAACTGATTACACTTAACACTCAATGACTGAGCATAGAAAACAGTACATATTGCCCCATGACAGAAAGTGGCATTAGTGCAGTGATTGTCCAATTTCGTAAAAACAAATATTGTCCATGAGTATGATATTACACACAGTAATAAAGTGAGTGTAGAAAGAAAAGACCAGTAGTGATTGGGGTTAAGGGAGAGCGTTTTTAAAATAGTTTTTGGCTAATGGGAAAAAGCTATGTTGGACTTCGGCTGTACTTGGTTTGACCAGTCTTTATCACCCGCCTGGGGAAAGAGTTTCAGCAGACTGTATATGAGATCATAATAATAATAATAATAATAATAATAATAAAAATAATGATAATAATAATAACAACAATAACGATAATAATAATCGTTATTATTATTATTATTATTATTATTATTATTATTATTATTATTATTATTACTATTATCAGTATCATTTGTTTGTTTGTATTTAAATAATGAACATCATGATTTCTGTATCTGTATTGTTGGTTTTGAATTATGATTATGGATTCATCAACTGTACAATAGCATTTATTTCTTACTAACAGTCTGATTTTCTTGAAAACAAGAAAACCCAAAATGTCCACATTTTAACATACTAATTTTATGGATTTCATTTTAGCACATCACCAAACGATGGTATAATGAGTTTCACAGTGTCTATTAAAATATTAGTAGTAAAACCCAAATTGTTTTTCACTACACATATTCTAATATATTTAAATATCTTCTAATTAAAAACAATATTAGTAGTGAAAAAAATATGCATTTATTCCTTACAGACTGTGGTATTAAACTTAATAACTTGTTTACACAGAATTTGCATTTTTAATGGTCTGTGGTGGTTTTCATTTCAGCTCAGTTTTGTTTTTGAATGCAATAATGCACTTTCCCTATTGTATACTCCAGGTTCCATATGCTTCATTTGGATTCTATCTATCTATCTATCTATCTATCTATCTATCTATCTATCTATCTATCTATCTATCTATCTATCTATTTATCTGTCTGTCTGTCTGTCTGTCTGTCTGTCTGTCTGTCTATCTATTTATCTGTCTGTCTGTCTGTCTGTCTGTCTGTCTGTCTGTTTTCAATCTGTACATTCTTGCACTTAAAATAACATGTAGATCTGTATTATGTGTGTTAATACTGTTTCTGTCATAGCCACATTAGAAAATCCCCCTCCAGACCACCAAAACACACCCAAGGACATTCAAAATGTTTTCTTTTGTTGCCTGTGCCATTCCAAGCACCTAGTTTAGTTTCGTTTCTATATCTTGCATTTGTATTCATCTCTGTTACTCTACGAAGCTCCTTCCTCATAACAGTTTAAATGCAGATGCCTTATTAAATTGCTTTTAGTTTATATTATTTACCCACCTCTGTTTTTGTGTCACCAAAATATAAGTACTTGATTACTATTGCTTAAATTAAACCATTAATTATTAATCATTCAATGTATGTGTACGTCCTGTAGTCGCAATCTTGCTTTCATGAGAAATTCTGATTAAAAAATATAAAAGAAAACCCTTCCATTTTTTTTTTTTTTTTTTTTATAAATTATGCAGTACTGAAACATAAGATGAGCAAGGGTAAGTTCTAGGCAGAGAAACAGAGAAGAAAGCTTCAAAAGCCGAGCTGAGAAAGCCGTCAGCTTGCTGTTTGCCACCTGGGAGGCCAACCAGAGCACCAACATTGGAAAATGTAGGCCAACTTTTTTCTCAGATTTTTGTAAAAAAATAAAAATAAATAAATAAATAAATAAAAATACCCAGCTCGAAGTACATTTGTATGTAAAACACCAAGTCGGAAACGTGTTTTCTTATGGCTGTAATTACTAAAATTATTACTGTAGGTTTGTGCACAGCTTCCTAATGTTCAGAGCACAAAATGAAAACTCCTGCTGGTGGCTTGGTCGACGCAGCAAAAGGGAACAAAATGGAAAAGTTGCGAGGTCGTGCTGTCTTCTAGAGTTTGATTGAAGAGTTCTTATTATAATTCATTCTAACATGGAAGCGTTGGAGGCAGTGAGATAATTGTCGTGTGAAAGTGCCAGCAGTGAGAATCGTGGCTCTTTGGAGGGGGTGAGTGATTACAACAGCCACAAGAAGAAAAAGAAAAGAAGAAGGAGACAAGTAGGAAGAGGCCCTGCGTGTTCCCAGGGCTCGGCTCTGAGCCTCGTTAGCACTAAGGTGGCACAGCGTCTGCTTTAACTCACTCCTGAAGCCTTGGTTCTCTTTGCTGCACTCACACTCATTTCTGCACAATTTATATCATGAGCCTCAGGAGAAGTGCAGGAATGTAGAGATGTTTTGTGAAAACTGTGTTTTTTGTCTGCAATGTGCCCAGATGGCATTTTAGTTATGTCAGCTTAGAAAACTTTGCATTTTAGGTAATGGCCTTGCAATATATCAAATGTTGCCAGATTGAAGTTATTTAATTAAGGTGTAGTTCAATAATTAAAGCTTTGGGGTACTTCTCAGAGTTGCCAGCAAGCTGCCAGTGTTAGGCCCTTGACTAATCCTTTTTTTTACTCCAGGGGCCCTGTATCATGACTGACCCTGTGCTGTGTCTTCTTTCTAACAAGCTAGTATATGTGAAGAAAAGATTTCACTGTGCTGTTATTTGTATGTAAGTAAAATCCCTCTTTTTCTCTGAGCAAATTTGTTTCTACTGTCAATATCTCATACATGCACTATTGAACCATTATTAACTTTACAGCCTTAGCAGTCAATCAGGGTCAGTAAAGCCTTCTCTGCTCCCCTAAACTCTATCAGACTTACATTTTGATGTATATTGGTCCATGCAGTGCATTTAATACCTGGGCATTCATTGAGGACGTACCCGACTTAATCTACCTCTTAATACCTCCACTATCACGTCGCAATTATAAAAACCATCAAGACTATACAAAAATGCAATATAACAACACGTGCCGTTACAGAGAGAGCGGCATTTAGCGTATTGAGGGTGAATACCGTTTTACTAAAGCAAGCTCCAATACTCTACACTAGAACCTCAACTGTGCACATACATCATCTGGAGCAGTTCAGAATAAGTTTTTGTCTAATAACATGACAAAAACATAAAAATTGTAATAAGATCTAACCTACTCACCAGAGACGCAGACTCATAATCTGCACCGCTCCTCAGAGGCTGTAATCCAGTGGTACCGCTCGTATTCACTGGTCCGTAAGTGGTGAACAAACCCTTTCCCAGGCTGAGACAAGCTAGCTAGCTTCGGGGTTGGCTGACCTCCTCACGATATCTAGCTTTTCTGGAAAATGTATTTTTAAGTATGTCCGAGACCAAATACATTTCTTTTCCTCTGTAGGTATAAAAAAGTCTAATTTAGATGTATATGTGTTTTGCCAGGCAAA
This sequence comes from Silurus asotus, assembly GCA_024362625.1. NCBI lineage: Eukaryota > Metazoa > Chordata > Actinopteri > Siluriformes > Siluridae > Silurus > Silurus asotus. The sequence goes on from MU556250.1 coordinate 1,258,283, forward strand.
CTTGGCAGTAACAGTTTCCCTCCGACCAACCAATCAGAGGACCAAAAAATGCTGAGGTGAATATGAAATCTGATTGGTTAATGAAACAGACCTGTTGGTAATAGAGACTATGCTAATAAGACCAGCAGTACTGACTTTGAAGGCCCTGAGCAGATTAGATTCACATGGCAGCACATAGAGGCTGAAATCTGATTGGAAAAAAAATCAACATACACGTACTGGAAGCAGTGCAGCCAAGAGAAACGCTACGAAATGAATAGAATAAACTGTTGGGAATAAATGAATACAATTTCATGGAACAAATATTAGAATTTAGGTTGTAAATGTAGGTCAGTGCTTCTGATAGTGTTCAGGCCAGGAGAGAAGGCTTTGCTGACCCTGACGACATGCCACTGGGTCCATGAATAAAATAATAAAATAATTCCTAATATTCTATTCACCTCATTTCATAGCTTTTTTTTTTTATCTTTTTGTATACGTTGGAGTTTTTAACCAATCAGATTGTGACATGCTTACTCAAAGGCTCACTAGAAGTTGACCAAACAAGTCTGTATTTTCAGATGCTTTGATTGGATGGTCTGAGAGCACACTAGTCAGAGCTCACATTCCACATCTGTATCAAACTGAACAAACTCAGATATTTTTATGTGGATTCAATAGCTGTCTTTAATTCTGCAATAGCTGACGGAGCAGAAGAAGTGTATTTGGTCACAGATACACTTACAAGGACATTTACAGTCAAACATTTCTTCATGCAGAATTTGAATTTTTTTGGTTTTTTTCTGTGAAATTTGCAGAAAAAAGACACAATTTGCCATAATTTGAAATCCCCAGGAAAATATTAACGCACAGAAAAAAATGCACTGAAAACCAACTGTCATTTTATGAAGTTAATATTGATGCTTCTGCTAAAGATGATGCATGTGGGAGGTACAGCTGTGGCTACAGTGAAAGGTGAATTGTGTTCATTGGGTTTCCTGCTTTAGTACTGATATTTATTCTCACTGTATAAGATCTCTGTGATGAAGTGCTGTTATACCGCATTTCTCTATAATATTGGTTCTTTTAATAGACATGGGGACACGATGATACTAAGAGATGAAGTGACCTGGAAGCGCAGCGGATTAATACAACTTTAGTAGTAGTAATTGCAAGAAATAGAGAGGATAAATGGTAATTATTAGCGATTTGTCTGTTGTAAATGTACTGAATTCTCCTTTAGCACAGTCAGTTTAAGTATAATGGCATCTAAAAAGTAGATCACAGAATCACAGAAAACAGCAGTTCTAACAGATGTTCCAGTTGTAATTCAAATGTACAGGTTTGCTTTAATACTCCATTGTTTCTATTGTAACAAATTCTACAGCAGCTTCTAACATGAGTGTCACATAAACAGAATAATAAAATTAATAAATGACATATTTATATGGTTCTGTTTTGTATGTGAGAAGTTCATTTCAGAAAAGTTAATGAAAGAAGTGCAAGAATGGCATCAGGAAGTAATGTAGGAATATATATTTATAGTTATAAGTTATATATTAAAATATATACAGTACACTTCATAGACATTCTTGATTAAAAGACAGGAGGCGGAGCTATAGGTAGCAGAGTTGAGGATTATTCGATGAAGAATTTAATCAGAAGTGACAAGGATGGACAGGATTAGAAATGATCTTATAAGAGGGATCTCGCAAGAAGGATGTTGTGGAGACGAAATAAAGAGACCTGATTGAGATGGTTTGGTCAGAGGTGCAGAGGAGGGATATGAGGTATATCAGTAGAGGAATGCTGAGAATGGAGACGGTTCTTGCCCAAACTGACTACTGATGTAGACAGAGACACTCACTTGTTTAGGATGCAGTGGCACAAAGCCAGCTCCATGAAGTATGCTTTACATGGAGTTGGAGTGGAAGTTCTTGAGTGGCCTAGTATCAAGCTCTGACCTCAACCTTATCAAATACCTTTGAGATGTTTGATCATTTATTAACACCCTTGTTGCTGAATGAATCCCCACAAGCATACTTCAACATCTAATGGAACATCTCTCCGAAGAGTGGAGGGCGTGTACAAACTTTTGTCTGTATTGTGTATTTGTAGTTTTAATGTATAGATTAGATATGCGAATAGATTAAAATATTTAACCGCGATTAATCGCATGATTGTCGTGTGTTAACTCGTGATTTATTCAATATTTTTATCTGTTTTAATTGTACCTTAAAATTATACTTTTCAAGTTTTTGATACTCTAATCAACAAGGGTATCGACAAATATGCTTTATGCAAATGTATGTTAATTATTATTGAAAATCAACATAGAGCACAAAGACTAAATATTCTTGGAAATTTTTTTAAATGATTATGGTGTTTTATATATTTATTTATTTATTTATTTGTATTTTTAACAAAAATGGTCAAACGGAAATGTGCGTTCATAAAACTAGTGCAGTTCAAGTGAATGTGCGTTAACGCGTTACTAGCGCGCTAATATTTACAGCCCTAGTATTTTTTATATAAAACATCTCAGGACGTGTTGCTGAAAGAACATGATTCACATTGAGCTTATTCACATCCCTTTACCTGCCAATGATTATATTCCTGTAACGGCGCACCAAATCGTGTTTAATTCCATACCTGGACTATGAGGAATCACAAATTGCATATTGGCTGTAAGTTGTATTCAGGGAGTTTGTAGTGATGTGTGCGTGCGGTGTGTCATATCGCGCCATCTCAGCAGAAATTTCCAGAAAGATAAAATGCACACGCTGGAAAACAACTCAGACTTTGAATAATGCGAGCTGTAGGTTTGTTTCCCACCCGAGTCATGCGACCTCATATTACTGCAGACGAGCTTCAGGAGGTGACTCACCTCTCGAAACCCCCTACGACTGGCTGCACCAGATTGAATCCTTGTTGCTGCGCTGCCTTATTCATTACACATACCACAACTCAAATCCATGTTTCGACACACGAGCAAACTTGTTTACTTCCTCATCCGTCATCCTTTTGTTGAAGGATTGTCTGGGTTTGTATCGCATCGATCGAATTCAGCTCGAGAGGTCTTACAAGCAGACAGGCGTGAAGTGTGTGTGTGTTAAAGTGCACCATCTAGGCTTTCTCATCGCTTGGAAGACATCAACTCTGGCTGCCTCTAGAATTCACAACCTTCACCAAATTTCTGTACTTTGTTGAAGCCCCTTGAAATGACACACAAACCCTCCCTCGTAGCTACCCGCTCCAATTTGTCGAGAAGAAGGGAAAAAAGATATGACATTTTCTCCCTTGAAAAAAAAGACATATTTTTTTTTACTGTAAGGAATAGCATAGCACTGGTGAGAACATTTGAGACAATATGACGGTTGTTGCCAATTCAGTCCTGGCGTTATCTGCATCAACTAGAGGAAATAATTGTCTGTTTTTAATTCTGTGACACTCCTCATTTCCTTTGCACACTTTAGTTTTCTCTAGTCCGAATACTACCTCTCGGTCTGATTAAACCGTACAGCGTGTTGGCGATCGATAATTATTTTATACACTCCCTTTTTCCTGAAGCGTCAGGATCCTGCAGCACATCACGCCATACAAACTAATTAAACTGTTTGCAACTTTAGCCACCTAAGGCCATGCACTACATTAAAAATAAGCTGAGGTAAAAGCAGCAAAGTAATTACAACCAGGCTTCGCATCGAATGATTTAGATTCTGAGGTGAGATGAGTTGGACGTGTTATTCTTTCTCGGTATAGAGAAAGAGCCACTGAAAGGGCTGAAACGGAAATTGTAAAACTTTGGATTATTAGGTTTGATCAGTTTAAAAGGGACTTGTCACATGCACATTAAAGCACAGTGAAGTTCTTCCTTCGCAGTGATGTTTGGAGGATGGGGTCAGACACCCCAGAGCACAAAACGGTTGAGGGCCTTGCTCAAGGGCCCAAGAGTAGCAGCTTGGCAATACTGGGGCTTGAACCTGATCCTTCTATTCAGTAACCTACTGCCTCACTGACATATTGTGTATAACAAACCTCAGATTCACAAATGCACTTATGTATCCCATTCACTCAGTCAGCTACAGCTTGAAAACCGTTACAGAGCCAAACAGACTGAGAATCTTCTGCCTGGGGTCCTCAGATTAGCTGGAGTGTGAGAAATGAGAGTGAAAAATATGAAGAAAAAGTCACTATTTAGTACCCTAGTGGCATCTTAAGGGTTTATTAGAGACTGAGTTCAGATAAAATTAGATCAGATTGAGGAAGTGAGATAGCATGTTTGCCTCGCACCTTCAGGTCAAAGGTTTCGTTTTCACCCTGTGTTTGTGTGTGTGTGTGGTGAATACATCTCCTTCTCATGCTTCAGGGGTTTCCTCTGGGAATTCTGGTTTCCTCCACCTGATCTTAAGACATACATTGTTGGTTGATTAGCACTGCCTGCTTGAGTTCTGTAGGATATTCTCCAGGCTCCCCTGTGGGACCCTCTGTTGGATAAGCAGAATAGAAAAATGGATTGAGAGTGTGGGATAGAGTAAGATAAATGTACTTTAGCTGTATTTTTTACCTCAGTATAAGTTATTTTAAAGGTTTTAAACATAGACTTTGTTGAGCTATGGTCAAACATTTGCTATACATTCATCTCTGTGCTTACTACTAGATTTTATAATCTGCTCCTCACTCATGCCAACCGGAATGATGAATTTTTTTTCCACAGTGTTCTAATGTTCTATGCGTTTCCGAAATGTAAAATAAATGTAGCAGTGCAAAATGGAGCAAAATGACTATAGTCTCCTTGTTCACAAAGGCGAAATCATGCAAATGATCCAAGTTTGATATAAATTTCAATACGTCTGGGTTCTCAAAATTTTTTAACTAATCATAAACTGTTTGAAGCGCATCATTATTTTAATGGAACAATACCGACTCTTATTTCTCTAACAAATCTGCAGAATATTTTACTTATGAAAAGCTAAAAAATTAAATTGATTGTAATCCGTGGGCCAAAAACATTATATTGATGGTTCCTCTCAATTAAAATGTTATTATTTAAAAAGAATAAAAAAATGTAAATATATGTAGAAAACATGACTCAGCAATCTACTTAAATAATGCAAATGATATACAGTATTTCCAAAGTTCTAGTTTAGTAAAATGATTAGTACCGTAAAATACAATTCAATTTAATATACAATAGAGTTAAATGAGGAAGGTCACCAGTTTTTTGTTCTCTTCTAATATATTACATGGTAAGCCCTAGTTTAAACATCTCTCAAGGTTTCTTCCTCATGCCATCTTTGGGAGTTTCTTTCCACATTCACCACTGGCTCACTTATTAGGGATAATCTTACAATTATAAGTAACAAACCTATAGGAACTATTACAGAAATATACTGTTTATAAAGTTCTACATTCTTTTATACAACTTTATATCCTAAAGCGGCTTTGAGACAATTTTCATTGTTAAAAGTGCTATTCAAATAAAAGTGAATTGAAATGAATATTCTGCAATGTTGGACTCTTTTTCCTTTATATGAGTGCATAATTTGAGTAGTTTATATGAATGTGAGTGAAATTCACCCATGTTTGAAAGCATGGGTTCTACCTGAAAGTTATCTGAGCAATACTTCTAAACACAACTCTATCTAAGTGCAGTAAATGTCAGTAAATGCAGCACCAAATAAAAGTGCAGTAAAAGCAATGTTTTGTTTAACCAAGCAATATAATCCAATATGATGTGGCAAAAAAGAAGTAAAAAATAGTCAAATGTCAAGTAATGTGCAAACAGATTCACAGGGGAAGAGCAGGTTTAGACCTTTTAAAGGGGCAAAAAAAAAACAACTCTGCAAAGGGATAAAAAATCATAAAACACAAGAATTGTAATGTCATAGGAGCCAGTCCGAATGAGCGTGAATGCACAGTAACCATGTGAATGAATGTCTCTTTTATTATGTGTGTGTGAGGTTGCGACTGAGCACACCTGTGTTCAATTGAGTTGAAGAAGGAGAATGTGTACATGGTCTGGGAGTTCACAGTGACCCTATTAGGAGGCTGCAGTGGTTGCTGCGAATTGGAGTTTACAACTTACTGAGATCTGACAGTAAAGGGTTCCTAAGGTCAGCTAAACCCTTTCAGTAACACTATATAGTGGTAGGTGGTAGCTTAGTGGTTAAGGCATTAGATCTGAACATCGTGAGTTCAAATCCCAGCCTCACCAAGCGACCACTCGTTGGCCCCTGAGTAAGGCCCTTATCTGTCTATAGCTGGACAGTTATATAAATTAGATATCTGCCTTTGTATAAGAGCGACTGCCATAAATGTATATGCGATGATGTAATGTAATGATTAGAAGATCATGAGTTCAAATCCCAGCACCACCAAGCTACTACTACTGGATCTCTGAACAAGGCCCTTAAACCTCAAATGCTCAGTCGATTTAAGTCGCTTTGGATATGGGCATCTGTCATAAATGTAATGGCTCTAGTCGCTCATAGTTTGTGTTTCATGTAGCAACTGCTACTGCTGGTGTGGCCTTTCCAGCAATTCTGGTATGTACAATCTCAGCTTCTTCCTCTTAAGCTTCCTATATATTTTTATATACTTTTAATAAGAGATCATATGAGATTTAAGAAAATAAAAAACATTTGTTGATGAAACCTTAAACAGAAAATGGAAACTAATCGCAAGCAGGAATTAAAGTTGTGAATAAAGAAACGTCGAGGCACAAAAACAACAGGATCGAAAGGTCGCTTGAGCCGTTTTGTCCCGATAAAGTAGGACAATTGATTTGTATGTACTCCCGTTTCGAAAATTTCAATTCAAACGTTGTCTTTCTTGTTACTGTGACTGAAATTGTGGCTATTTTGCAGTTTGCTGGTTTGTCAAGTCCAAGTGGGAAAAGTGTGAAAACAAGATCAGCGCTATTTCATTTCCCCGCTAGTACTTGCTATTACAACTTAAAGCTTCTACAAAATTTGAGCATGATGCTTAAAGTCTAATTTCTCGGAGATAAGACGGCACCGGCTCGATAGCTTTCAAAATAAGCAACTGGCTCAAGTTTCATTGCAATCTCCTTCCACACATGAGAAATGGATTCGAAAGTGATGAGACATGTCAGGCTGGCAGACGCATTAATACCTCAGGAGTGCATTAGAATGTATAAAATGCACTTATGTTCGGAGAAGATTTCAGATATTCCACCTCCTCAACTGGAAATTTGGTGGTCTAAAGAAAAAAAGAAGAAGCTTGGACCCTGGCAGAACATAATAATGAGCATGACCTCTGACTCATTGTGTTTTAGTTACAGTGGTTTCTTTTAATACAATAGAAAAGATATTGAGATATTGTTTTTTTACAAAAATATTAATATGTTTTGACATATGTGCAAGCAAAGAACCGGGTTCTCAGGGACATGCAGCATGTATTTGCAAGGGCCTGGAGATGAGTAGCCTACACACTATGACTCTGTTTACCCCTCTGGCACTTTTTTTTATACCAAACAATCACTGAATCACAATAAACACAGCACGGGGCTGGCGATCCTCTGAGATGCCAGCTGCGGTATAATTTAGAAGTGCGGGGTTTTTTTTTTTTGCCCCTTTCCATTTCTTTCATTTCTTGGGAAATCAAATGGAGAGGTGGCGAGTTCGCTCCTGTGTTATTGCGGTGTGTGTATTCAGCTCACACCGCTCTTGGATTAGTTTAGCACAGACACTAGTTGACTCTCTCGCAAAGCCGCTCATGCCACTTTGGCCGTTTCTCCATTGAAGTATCTTGCAAATGAAGAAAATAATGCATTCCATTAGGGTTTTTTTTTTAATGGCTTTTCGGCAGACCGAGACACTGCATGGCTCGATGCACGTTCTTTGCTTTTAATTAAAATCAGTGATTGCATTGCAGAATAAAGCCAATACTTAATATACTTAGTCTTATTCATGATCCCAGGGGTTTCTTATAGAGACATGGGGGATGGTAGCAAATAGCTGAGTTTTGCTGAAAATACACTTTTTGAGAGGTTTGCACATTTGAGCTGAACTGATCCAATCGAAAGTGCTTATTCAATATATTAAGGCTATGGTAAGAACTTTTTTTTTTAGAAGCTTAAACTAATTGTGTAGCATTTATGGAAGGAGTCTCCAGTATGAGAAATTTGAAGCAGTTGAGAGGTAATAAGGCAGTTGTGGATGCCATGTAGAAAAAAGATACACTAGGTAAAATATTGTTTTTGCATGTACTTAATTATCCAAAGTACTATGATTTATTATGCCTATAATATCCAATTATTATATCGATCACAAGACTATTTGCTTAATCAACTCAGTTTATGTGAAAATACTTTAATGTTACTTTTAACACAAGGATCTATTAATAGAATGATATCATTGAGTGATTGATATCTATTATATAAAACACTGATATCTATTCAAATTATAATATAATAATTATAAACCTTCCTTTCAACCACTTTGCACAATAAGGTCACGGGTGTAATGGCGAGTTCGAGGCAGGAGTTTCCTCCATCATTGATTCCTCTCTGAATGTTCTGTTTGCTGTTGAACTGATGCTGAACTGTTTGTTGGTGATAAGTAGATATACCATGCGCCAATCAAAACAAGTTCAAAACAGAGCGCTCGTTCGACCTCGTGGGTGCTGCGCTTTTGACCAGTTACATTTTTATCCTCATAAATAAAAAGGAACGACTGATTCCACAAAATGTAGTCGAGTAAAAAGTAGGAGATTTATCTTTGAAATGAAATGAAGTTAAAGTAAAAATCTCGCCAAATGGAAATACTTCAGTAAAGTACAGATAAATTACATTTACTTCTTTACTGTACACCACTGGAATGAGGCGAAGAGAACTTGAGATTTCAAAACGTTAAAAGTAAATGCAATTAAATAGCAAGTACAATGTGCTATTGTATAATAAATATAAAAGACAAATATGCTGTGGTAGAAAAGGAAATTATTACATTACTATGCACTTCATTAGAAAATCTGGAAAAACTATGGATAGTGGCTTGTTCCATTATATCATCACATCATTTTTGAACACCTAGAAACAATAGCAATAGTCTGCTCATTGTAAGAATCCCATAGCCTGGGTCCTGATGTTCCGCATCTTCCTCCTTCTAGAAAAGGTTTCTCATCTAGCATAAAGCATTATCAAGGCCAAATGCCATCCTAATGTGAATTACACTGCAGGAGACGGGCTGGAGCTGGAGCATAATTCAATTTCAGACTGAGCATTGTCCCTTTTTTGGCTGTGAGGGAGAGCAAAGATTGAAAATGTGTCTCTCTGTAGGGCACCTCAGACACATCTCAGTCTCCATCTCTTCCTGCACAGGGCTAAAACCTTGTGACCCTGAGGCACACAACACGATTCCTCTGATTATGATATAGATGTAGCCCTGTGGATTTATATCTCTGCATGCATGTATGCATGAAAGACTTTGACTTGAGCCTTCAGGTTTTGTCCATGGTTACTTCAAGCTCACACTTGCAAGTCTCTTAAAGTTTGTGTATTATTTCTTCTTTGAGGTTTTTAAATCTCATACATCCAGATTCTATTCACAAATATATATATATATATATATATTTGGGATGCACCGAATATTCGGCCACCGAAAATTTTCATCCGAATGGCCCAAAAGTGCATTTTCGGTTTTCGTCCGAAAAAACACGGCTAAAACAATTTGTTGTGATGACGCAAACAGAAACCTCGGCCTGCACGTGTATGTCTAAAACAACAGGTGTGGACGTGTTTCAGTATATCTGAGAAAGACCCACGATTAGCGATTTGCAAAACACGTAATGCCGAAATTTCGTCTATAAAAACTTTCTCCACGTCGGGTTTAATTTATCACCTGAAATCCAAACATTCCGATCGCTATGCTGAATATGAGAGAAACGTGGCACAGAAAAGCAAAACCCCTCCGAGCACGCGCACTCCGTCTGTGGCGGACGTTTTTGAAAAGGCAGGAAGTTTCCCAGTGATATTGTTGTATTACTGTAATCTTTAAACATTTGCACTTTTTCTGAATGTACTTTGTTTTTATGAAAGAACATATTTAATTTTACAACCTTCCAGCAGGCCAGAGGGCCTTTAGATTATTATTATATACATAACAAAAAAGTGTGAAACAACTGAAAAATGTCATATTCTAGGTTCTTCAAAGTAGCCATCTTTTGCTTTGATTACTGCTTTGCACACGATTGGCATTCTCTTGATGAGCTTCAAGAAATGAAAATGGTCTGAAATGGTCTTCCAACAGTCCAACAGAGTTTCCTGAGAGATGCTTGGCACTTGTTGGCCCTTTTGCCTTCACTCTGCGGTCCCGCTCACCCCTAAACCATCTCGATTGGGTTCAGGTCCGGTGACTGTGGAGGCCAGGTCATCTGGCGCAGCACCCCATCACTCTCCTTCTTGGTCAAATAGCCCTTGATGCCTTCAGTGTGACTCTACAATTTTCATAGTCATGAAAATAAAGAAAACTCTTTGAATGAGAAGGTGTGTCCAAATATATATATATATAGGGGGCTTCCTTTTGCATGGAGGCGATCAGTCTGTGATGCTGCTGACTTGTTATGCTCTGATAGTGCTCTTCTATGTGGTGTCTTACTATCTTTCTCTTTCTCTGGTGTCTATCTTCCACTTTACAATACCCCATACATTCCCCATAGGGTTTAGGTCGGCCGAGTTTGCTGGCACATGAATACCATGGGCCTTAAACCACGAATTTGTGCTTTGGGTGGTGTGCGCAGGTGGCAAGTACTGTAAAAAATTTATATCAGCATCTCCATAAAGCTGGTCAGCAGATGGAAGCATGAAGTGCTCTAAAACTTCCTGGTAGACGGCTGTGAGGGCCTTGGACCTGATAAAACACAGTGGACCAACACTAGCAGATGACACGACTCCCCAAACCACCACTGACAAGCAATTCTGTGGTTTCTGTGCCTTTCCTTTCTTCCTCCAGACTCTGGGACCTTGATTTCCAAATAAAATGCTACATTTTTTACTTTAACTGATTTCTTGGCAGGACAGTTAAGTGTTGATCACCTTTTTTAATGTCAACAGTCTGTTCTAAATTAAAAAACATTCTAGATGCACTATATGGATGCAAGGGACACCTGAAATAATAGCCTTCTATAGAGATCTTCTGTAGACCTAAACCCTATTAAAACACCTCTGAGATGAACGTGAATGCTGAGTGCACCCTATGTCTCCTCACCTCACCTTCATCAGTACCTGACTTTGTTAACAGTCAACCTTATGGTGATATAATTTTTAAAAAAGTTTTTATGAGGGTAATTCTTGAATGTGAAAAATTACACAAATTGATCCTAGCCATACTGTGAAGGTACAACATATTAATAGTTAATATTCATAAAAAGTTGTACAGTTTATTACAGGATTTGATTGCTACAAGTTTGCTCTATAATTTTGCAAAACCAAAGGTAAATGGGGAACTAATTGTGAATTGGAACTAAAGCTGTAAACTGTTGAAATTTTAACCCACACGCCAAAAGCATTTGAAACAATCACCTGGATTTGTCACTTTACCTCATCTTTTTCTCTCCAAACGCCGACCATCTTGGCATTTTCCCCGCGCCACACGGTATTTAAGAACACCAAAGGCATTACCTGGGGATCAGATTATCTCACCAGCTCTTCATTGCCCTGAGATTATTCTTGCCTTTACATCTGCACTACTTCCTGACCCCGAAGGTGTTTTTGCTTTGCCCTTTATTATTCTGTTTGCCGGATTTTGGTTCTTTCTACATTGCTCTTTCTGCATGCTCTCAGTTTTATGACTGTTTATTCGGACTCTGATTTTCTCCACTGCTTCAGAACTGTTTTTGGACTGTGTTTTGTTCCTTGTTTGACTATATCATTTCCTGCATCCTGCATTTTGGATTCTTTCAGTCATGACATGTCAAGTCCTTACAATTCTCTCATGAAGGTTAGACCTAACCTCATGTTGTTATCTGAAATGTGGTATTTATTCACTGTTCCACTGTGACAAATCCCAAAAAAAAAAAGAAAGAAACAATATCATTATTGTGTATTATGTAAAGCTCGAGGTTAAGGTTCTGGGTTAAAGTTTACTTCAACCTAATAACCCTAACTGAATTCCTATAACAGAACAAAGAGCTCATAATCATGACTGTTTTATTGAGAAAAAAAGAAGAATGTATTGAAGAAGATTATTCCTTTGTTGTCCATGGCAGAGTGAGTGAGTGGATGGAAGCCAGATTTTAATATGAAGAGTTTAACATGGTGCTGGCGATGATAGTTTAATATCCAACAGAGCGTAGTGTACAGTACCAGAGGGAAATTAGACGCCTCTGTATCCGACTCGGAAACTCAGACAGCTCTCTTATATTTGATTCGGAAGATCTGACGGCCTTTCGCGTTCGCCGTCTTTGCATTTAAGCTCCGTCACTTCTATCAGACTTTAATGTTGCCTCTGCATTGTTGCATGTGGCAACTTGGTGAAAATGTCAGCACTCTTTGCCATGAGGATGAAAAATAAAAACATCCTGATGTCACAGTATTTTAAATGGCAGACTCGTTACCTCGCCTTCCAATTTTGTTTTCTCATTTGAGTTCATTTAAAAAGAAAATGGAAGTCAGGATGTCACTGATAATCCCCTGCAGTACTTGTTTATTTTTTCATTTTTATTTTTTTTGAAATGCACAAGTAAATAAATTAAACGCAGTTGAAAATGAAGCCTGATAATGAACAAGTCAAAATGATAAAAAGGAGATTTTTCGAAAAAGAAAGAAACCCATTACTGTCAGTGTTTGGAAAGGATGATCATCACACATGTAGACTAAGTGGTAATAGGTTCATCTGAGACTACATCCATATCAACCTGGATCATTTTGCCTATGTATATTTTCCTCTGTTTTTGCCGATTGGCTGCACTGAGGCAAAAGTATTAATATTAATATTATTTATGAATGAGGGCAGATAATTATGTCCAAATTTTGGGATGTTTTTGGCAAAGCATGTGTATAACCCACCCAAACCATATGTTTATAATTCATTCATTCATCTACTCCATGTTCCTTTTAGCATGCAGATGGTAGAACGGCTGTTGAAAGAAAGCTAATAAGCATCTGTTTTTTTTACTTACAGAATTGCAGAAGAATTTGTGTTCATGATTGGTGATAAACACTTTAAATACCCTACAAAATACCCTTAAGTTGCCCCACCAGCTTATTGTTCTTATGGAGCCATCCGGGTCTCGTAAGTTGTTTAAAATTTAGCAATGATGACTGCAGACCCTGGAGACACACATGGATATTAGTTTATTGTCTTAAATTCAGAAAGGGTGAAATAAATCTAATAAACCGATTGAACAGGCCTGGGATATGTAGGAGTAAAATACAATAAGGGAGTGGAAAAAGTAAAATGGAGATGAATAGAAAGAAGGCGTAATGTCCCTTGTATTTGGGAGTGTTATCACCTCTGACATTGGCTTGTTTCCTAAAAGAGAGGCAACATACTTGAACACAAGAAATGAGAAATATCATCATAACATCTTCAGAAACAGATTGGACACAGCCTTCCAGGCCTAATATGAAATATAATACTCTATACGGACAAACGTTTCTGGACCCTTGACTATTAGATTGTTATGAGCTTTTTGAACATTCCATTTCACTTTTAGTCCCAATTCGTTCGTAAATAACCTTCACTCTTCTGGAAAGATGTTCCATTAGATTTTGTGCAAAGTTTGAATATTCAGCCACAAGGGTGTTTGTAAGGTCAGGTAGTGATGTAGGTGAGGTGAGGAGGTCTGGGGTGCAGTCAGTGTTCACATTCATCCCAAAGGTTTTCTTTAAGGTTGAGGTCGGAGCTCTATAACAGGCTTATAGCTGCACTTTCAATCAAACTCATATAAATCTTCATGAAGCTACATGCATAGAGGCATTGTCATGCTGGAACAGGTTTGGCTTAATAGTTCGAGTGAAGAGAAAATTAAATGGTACAATATCCAAAAATATCCTATACAATTGTGTGAATAAATTTCAGATTAATGTTTAACAAGGGATAAAGGTGATAACCAGTATTGGATGCTTGTGATCTTTGGGTCCTTAGGTTGCACTGCATTAAAACAGACCTGGTTCTGCCATGGAAATGTCATGACATGGGCATGGGTTTAGAAACACCACCCACAAATGCAGGTTAAAGGTCTATCCCTCAAAAAAGATGCCATATGTGAACATTCTTCAGAAATGCAGCCATCTTCTCTGGGCCACAGCTTAGTTAAAATGGTCTCAGGTGAAGTGGAGAAGTGTTTTGTGGTCAGACGAATCAAAGTTCAAAATTCTTTTTGAAAACCTTGAAGACCTGTCCTCCACATTACAGAGGGGAGAGGGACCATCAGAAGCCTCTGATTGTATGGGGTGCATTAGTTATATAAATGATATATATTATTATTCAGACCTAGAAGTTTTGCCAGAAACAAATACGCATTTATCATGGCTTATAAAAAATGAGTTTGTTCGAAAATGTCACGTTTCTAAAATAAAGATGACTCAGCATGCCCATTCCCTGCACATTTCTCTCCTTTTTCTTCTTTTCGCACTGAGGATTTCATTTAAAACGAAAATGAAAATCCGATCTAAATGTTTCAGTCTGGGTGTAAATGTCAAAAGCCTTACCTCTGACTCCCACATGTTGCATTAAAACGAACAGAAACGCCGTAATGGCAGCTGCATAATGGCAAGGAAACAGCATTACTCCACTCTGTAGCTAAGGCCATGCTGTTAAGTGCTGTTTCACACAGTGGAAATGCAGTACACATGTGGATGCTGTCTGGCCTTTGAATGCTGCACAACCATTATATCAAGAAGGTCTATTCAGGGCAGCTTGGGGAAAAAAAGATCGAAAAAATAATAAAAACGACCTGTAGCTATGTGCTGAAAAGAAGCAGAGAGGCAAATAATCCTTACAGACACAAACCAATGCCTCAGACATGAATGTAAACAAGATCCTGCATGCATCAACACACCTCCACTGTCAAAACCCTGACACCTTTTCTCTCGCTTATTTTGGTTGAGCTTGTAAAGATGGCTCCTAGAGCGTGAGCCCGATCTGCGCCTCCCTTAATGAAGATGCCTTAGCAGGATTGCTCCAGCGTGCCTTGTGCCTGATTGCTAATGGAATTGATTGTGACAGCATTTTGACTGGCCGGATAATTACAGGCTCTCAGGCGCTGACTGGGTACAGTTTTCCCTGGAGATCCAGTCCCTCAGCACAAGCCTCGCTGACTTTATCTACCCAAGATTCAACGACTTTAAGTGTTAGACGGAACAAACCTCAAGAGAATAGTAATTGATTCCGTGTGGCTTTATCAAACTTTAATCATCATGATGGGTCACTTTATAAGCAGCACAGATCCTCAGCATTATAGCAGCGCAGTTTTCCGAACCTTTCAGTGCCACCGCTGTCGTGATTGCGTCGTCATTTAACTCTAAATTTAGGAAAACATGCTTCCGAACGAAAGAAACAACTTTAACAGCATCTCAATTTTAAGCACATCTCTATTGGGCTACAAACAATAAGCTTTTAATAAGGGTGGAACTTTTTGGCAAAATAATTAGCTTGTACATTGGCGATATCTTGCCTCGTTGCACATTACTGTATAATTAATTCATGATCACAACATAGTCACCTGATGGTCTCTGGACATTTTTAGCTCAATGAACCTCTACATTTGCAGTTAACAATATTTGTGTATCCACACAAACACACACATATACACTATATTGCCAAAAGTATTGGGTCACCTGGTCATTAGTACGGTATCTGATTTTTGAGCATTGCATTCCTCATTTAGTCCCAATTTGCTCTTATAATTCCCTCCACTCTTCTGGGAGGATCTTCTACTAGCTTTTGTAATGTGCTTATGGATATTTGTGTTTATCAGCCACAAGGGTGTTCTGAAAGGCACGCACTGATGTTGGTGAGGAGACCTGGGGTGCAGTCAGCGTTCACATTCATCCCAAAAATGTTCAGTAGGAATTTGGGATCAGAGCTCTATAGCAGCAAGATCTTCCTCTCCCAAGCATGTCAACCAGATCTCACTAGGAGCTCACTAGCCATGCTGGAACAGGTTTGGGTTTCCAAGTTGAGGTGAATGCAAAATTTAATTATAGCGCCATCTCTAATTGATCAGGCATAACAATAGGACAATGTAACATTATGACCGGTGATTATCTCTTCATCATGGTGCCTGGGTGGATATATTTATTAGGCAGCAAGTAAACATTTTTGTCAAAGTTGACGTGTTAGAAGCAGGAAAAATGGGCAAGTGTAAGGATTTGATTGAGTTTGACGAGGGCTAAATTGTGATGACTAGAAGACTGGGTAGGCAGAGGACAGACAAGCAGACAAGCAGACAGACAGACAGACGATAGATGGATAGATGGATAGATAGATAGATAGATAGATAGATAGATAGATAGATAGATAGATAGATAGATAGATAGATAGATAGATAGAAAATGCATTATTAAATATTTTGTATAAAATATACATAATATACACAAATGCATAGCTATACATCCGACAAAGCAGTGGTATTAACCGCAGAGAATATGAATAATAAATAAATGCTGAACAATAACAGGAATAGAATAAAGGATAAGCAGCAAAGTAGGAATAAAAAATGCAACAGATATCCAGTGAACTTTTTCTAGAAACAGGCTCAGTGGCACAGTGATGAATTTTTGTCCAGGATGTTTGCTTTTGGTAGAAATGACCTCTTGCACTGTTCCTTGCTACAACTGATGCTGAACGACTCTGTTACTGAATGTGCTCTGCTGTTTGACCAATAGGTCGCCCCCTTTGCGATTTATTGTTCAGGAAGGATAATAGTTTGTTTAGTGTCCTCCTTTCTGCAACCAACTCAGAAGTGTCCAGGAGGCATCCTAGGACAGATCCAGCCTTCTTTATGCATTTGTTGGTCTTTCTAATGATGGATTCCAGAATATTGCAGTGCAGAAGGCAGTGGTGTACTCGCAGCAAAAGACTTGTAATGATTTTGTAGAATCTTAACAGTCATGGAATTTGGCAGATGATCTCATTCAGGGCAACTTAGCTCAAAAAAGCTTTAAAGTCTTTATCAATTAATATATTTTGAAACTGGTTATTAGGACATAACCTAAGAATACAATTAGTCTAAAACTTGCTTGGGAGAGAATATTGCAATTTCCTAGCAAATTTACTAATTTCAGTATTTCTGGAAGAAGTTGTTTTTCCTTAAATATCATTACAAAAATTTAGATTTTTGGTTTTGATAACTATAAGATGTTGGACTCCAGATCATAAGGTCATAAGTTAAAATCCTAGCACCACCAAGCTGCTACTTCTTGGCCCTGAAATCTCAATTGTTTAGCTGTATAACAGCTTTCAAAAATCAAAAATAGAAATGTAAAAATGGTAAATTTCTGTTGAGATTTAAAATAAATAGTTAGCTTGTCCAGAAATGCAGAATAGTGACAATACTACATAGTACAAACTTTAACTATTATTAACCATGGCCAAGAAACAACATCATTAAGTCCTAAAATACTTCACCAATATTAATACTAACTGCATATTATTTATCAAAAGAATTCTACTCTGAAAATGAACATGCTGAGTCTGGAGGCTCCACCCAAAAGGTATTTATTATGCGATATAGAATCGAGAGAGAGAATACTCTCTAATACAAGAGTGATTCAAGTTTCAGACCGACCTAAAATAAATCACAGATACACCACTATATGTTCCACAGAATTCCCATAAAACCAATAGAGCATTATTATTAGTTTATCATGTACTGAACTCAATGGTCTCATAGTTGTCATAGAGGTGTGTATATATACAGTGAGGAAAATAAGTATTTGAACACCCTGCTATTTTGCAAGTTCTCCCACTTAGAAATCATGGAGGGTCTGAAATTGTCATCGTAGGTGCATGTCCACTGTGAGAGACATAATCGGAAAAAAAATCCAGAAATCACAATTTTTTACTAAAGATTTTTTAACTATTTATTTGTATGATTTTTTGTAAAACAAATGCAGGAGGGATTTTGGCCCAGTCCTCCACACAGATCTTCTCTAGATCAGTCAGGTTTCTGGCCTGTCGCTGAGAAACACGGAGTTTGAGCTCCCTCCAAAGATTCTCTATTGGGTTTAGATCTGGAGACTGGCTAGGCCACGCCAGAACCTTGATATGCTTCTTACAGAGCCACTCCTTGGTTATCCTGGCTGTGTGCTTTGGGTCCTTGTCATATACATAACTATAGAACACATCTGTGTTGTGTACATGTTTTTTGAACAATTGAAAATGGTAGCATGTACTCTGCAAAGAGAAATGTTGTGAACAGATCCTTTTGGTGGTGTATTACAGATACACAAAACCGAAAGCAAATTGTATATCTTATACAGCAAATAGTTTATAATATAGTACAATGCAATTAGATACAAATCTGCAAAACTCTCTTAGGCTTCAAACCTGAAGAAACCTGTGTATGACATCTGAGAGTATTATGGCAGATATGTTTGGTACCATTATATATATGATATATAATTATGAGAGAATCTTATAAAAGGTCTTCAGGGGATACTGAAAAAGACGGATTTAAAGGCGATGGCTTTAAAGTTTTTAGAGAATATTTAATGTTTACTGGTTTACTGTTAAGAAAGTCACACTTTTGTCTGTTATTATCTACTTGCTTGTTTTTTATTTCTTTAGGGTTTTTTTTTGTCATTTTTGTTACTTGTGATAATGATGGGCTTTCTGTAACCCCTAACAACCATTATTCTAGTTCATGGTATATTTTATCATTAAGGATGTGCAAACTTTCACACTACACACTGGAACGACAATTAAAAGTGTGAAAAAGCAAAAGGAAATCGATTAATCTTTGTGAGGATCGCAGATTGTATAGATACAGCGTGAAGTGTTCCTTAAGTGTGATCGGTTGTTCATTATGGAGTTGTGTTTCAGGCCAGTTCTCGTGACAAAAGGCAGAAAAACAAGAGCAGACCTAGAGAGCAGTGTGGACTTGTATCTTCTTGTAGTCTCCAAAAAGAATGGGAAAAAATAACCAGTTCAGTCCCGATCCATTGTACTTGCTCTTTCATTAAAATTTCTTTTCTCCACTCCCTGGTCACACATGGCTCTTTACTTCACACCTCTCTCTGTATAACATTACAAAAATGTGATGATTGAGAGAGACTCATAACAGTCTGGTTGTACCACATATTGATTGATTGATAAGTCAACAGCATTGATAATATCTTATGAATTTTCCTCAAATAACATGAACTAAGCATAAAAACTGGATCAGAAAAGAATCAGCTATTAAACATTGTACTTTTAAATGGCTTTTTTTTTGTCACATGTACATTACAGCACACGTGAAATTCTTTCTTCACATATCCCAGTGATTTTAGGAAGCTGGGGTCAGAGTGCAGGTGTTAGCCATGATACAGCGCCCCTAGAGGACAAAGGATTTAGGGCCTTGCTCAAATGGCCAAGAGAGGCATCTTGGTGATATTGGGATTGAACCCATGACCTTCTGATCAGTAACCGTTTTGTTTGAGTTCTTATCAATATGTGGTTAAGTATATATGCAAGAAAGACAAGCTAATCTTTTTCTATTAGTTTGAGATTTCTCAGCAGTGTCCATCATCCTGATGTTCTACTTCTGTGTGAAGTTCTTAGGAATTGAACACAAATCACTTCTGTTTATGATGGCTCTACATAGACAGCCGGGAAAAAACACTTAAGGCATGACTTAGTTACCACTTAGAGAATATAAAATGGCTTTGGACTGCAGTTAATAAAACAGTTTTGCTACAGCGGCTTAGGTGGCAGCTGTTTGTGGCAACTACAATTGCCACAAACAGTTTTGCACTCAAGTCTCCATCAGTGAAACGGTGATAACTTTTACAATGATAATGCTGTAGTGTTTGGACATTCGGTGTCACCCAGATGAGGATGGTTCCCTGTTATGTCTGTTTGCTGTTTCCTATTTGTGTTGTCTGAGGAAATTTTTCCTTGCGATTTGTCATCTCATTCTGGATAAGCATATGAGGATACATTTATGAATTTATCCTTATATCAGCTGTTAAATCACATTACATGTAATATAAGCGTTAATTTTATTCCAGTTGCTCGTTTATATATATATATATTTCTTTCTTTCGGCTTCTCCCGTTAGGGGTCGCCACAGCGGATCCTCCGCACGTTTGATTTGGCACATGTTTTTACGCTGGATGCCCTTCCTAACGCAACCCTCCCCAATTTATCCGGGCTTGGGACCGGCACTGAGAGTGGCTGGGGATGGTCCCCTGACCCGGGAATCGAACCCGGGTCACAGCGGTGGGAGCGCTGCGTCCTACTGCACCTTCTGTACATATGAACCCATACCTTCATTTACCAAATATATATATATTATAAATAGGCCACTGACATACTTCTGGTTAGAAGCTAAGTGCATTTAATTGGCTCTGTAAATGTACTTTGCACAATGACAACGTTGAATCAAATCGAATCTTATCTGATCTGATCTAATCTAAACGATTCCACAGCCAAAAGTGACTGGGGTCCAAGAAAACAAATCTGGCCAGATCTAAGGAATGGCATACATTTTCTACATTGTTAATCACAACTGATACTAGCCAATTGTGAACATCTGTGAACGTGTAAATGTAGAAAAGGGTAGATAGCAGTAGAGTATAAATACTTCAGACAGTCAACCTTCAATCATGGCTGCCACTGACACAATATTCCACATGCTGCAAAGCTCTCATTCACCAAGCGACTTATTTAGTACCCCTGTTCTCAAATATAGACTTACACACTTCACATTATAGAGTCTGTTAGAGCCCCGGCATCTGCCTTTATATTGTGTTTGATTTTTCAAAACTTCACCTGTTTTGCCTCACATTTTTGACGCCTTGAATACCTGATATCCCTGGACTTTTTATTTATAGACGTATCAGTTCTTGTAGCTCATGTAGTTAAAATGAATTTCACTCAATCAAGAGGGAATATTTCCGCTCAGACCTCTCTATTATGATAGGGGAAATATCATTTTATTTAATAGCATTTTGAACAACAGTTAATGAGTGTATTTTGTCATTCTGACATCTATAGGAGCTGATTCTTTATACAAACAAGGACATTAATGCATGAGGGATTGAGACATACAAAGTTAAGCCAGTTGTAATAACAACAAATCCCAATAGAAATGTTTACATGAGGCACCGGGACAGTGAATAAACTGAATCTTGTTCTGGTAAATCCAAGTGCCGTTATAATCCAAGTGTTTTGTTGTATAAAAAGAGGTCGCAAAATTATAATATGGCAGGTGTCATGCTGCAGAAAAGTCAAAGAGAATGGGCAAGAAATGAGTGAGCAACTATACATTGTTGTGTATGAAAGACTACCGTAATTTCCAGACTATTAAGCGCACCCATATATAAGCCGCACCCACTGAATTTGACAAAGATTTTTATTTTTAACATAAATTAGCCGCACCTGTCTATAAGCCGCACCTGTCTATAAGCCGAACTTTACACAGGCTTTATTGAAAGACACGTCACACACGGTGTAACAGGTAAAATATGTTACGCTTCCTTTAAGAGCATAGCGGTATTTTGGGAATAGCCTGGCACTGCATTTTTCCACTATTACTGCATGTGTGCAAGACTGAGGAATATGTCCTTATTATTTTCTGATGCTCATTTCTAAGTTTCTTTGACTAACCCGTAACGCTGTTGCCAAGAAAAATAAAAAAGCACGAGTTTTGGAAACATGTCTGTGCTTATATGATTTCTGTTCTGGAGTTAGCAAGATCTCCCTTCACCCAGACTCAACGCGTTACAACGGCTTGTATCTAAAAAGTAGCCTATCAAGAAAGTAATTGTTCACTGTCTTCCTCCTTTCTTTCACAACTATTTCTCTCGGGAGTTTATCTTTTGGCATCGTCGTGCGTTTAAAAATCACCCGGTGAAGGTTTTTCTCCCGATGCCGTGCAGCTCAAACACAGGTGAGGTGTGTTTTTTTCGTTTTCGTTCGGAAATTTCATTGGTCTAATGTTATGTCGTTTGTGAAACCAGGAAAAACCCAGGAAAAATTAATAAATTAGCCGCGGGGTTCAAAGTGTAGGAAAAAAGTAGCGGCTTATAGTCCGAAAAACACAGTATTTATAATACAGTGCTGTTA
This sequence comes from Silurus asotus, assembly GCA_024362625.1. NCBI lineage: Eukaryota > Metazoa > Chordata > Actinopteri > Siluriformes > Siluridae > Silurus > Silurus asotus. The sequence goes on from MU556250.1 coordinate 1,280,500, forward strand.
AATGATCAAATCAATATTCTATAATAACAATGCATTTTACAGGCCATGTACAGTGGATGTTTCACCAGAATCAAAGCCCAATATTGAACAGATTAATAATACGATTTATGGAAGGAGTCTCCAGTGTCATGTTGTGGGATTCAAATTGTTGTATAAGAAGTGGTTGCTCATTGGAGTCAGAGGGTCAAAAGTTCAAATCTCAGCACCACCAAACTGCCAAGGGCTCTTGAGCATGCAAAACTCTTGAATGCTCAACTGTTAGTCACTCTGGGTGAAGGTTTCTGCTAAATGTAAATGTATTTATCTGTAAGCTGTCTAACATGGGAAAGTCTTTGAAAAATGATTTCTGGTTTCTCCATATTATGATTAGCTTTTATTTTGTCACAATTTTATATAGAGGAAGTAAAAAGAGACACTGATGATGGATTTACTGTTTATAGCTGCAATAACATAAGCGATAACACAAACTGTCTCGGCATTGTCTCGTGAATGCTCCTTTACATTAAATACAGATCTACATTATTAAAAAATTTTAAAGAATAAAGCAAAAAAATGTTATTGCAGGGCAAACCCAGGTGGTATGAAAGAAATAAAATAGTTGCTGAATCGTGAATTCCTGCATGTCTTATATAATCTGCATGGATAGATATGTTTCTATACTGTATATGAAATTTCAAAGGGGCGGAAAAAAAACATCTGGTACAAATTGCCTTAAAGTGTTGCAATTACAAATTGCTTTGACATTTAAAAGCTTTGAGATTCAGGCTGACCAAAAACTTTGTTAAAAGCAGACACACTAATCAACACGTATTAATTCAGCAGTGGAAATATTATTGTAAATTGTAAAGACTTATTTAACGATTTTGTCTCTATGTATTGTTTTTTATGTATTGTTGTGTCCCTTGATATGGGATTTCTCCACAATCTCATTATTCTGCTATTGAGAATATACTTCTTTGCTTTTCTTCTGATTAGAAACATCTTTTCCTACAGCATTGCCAAAATGAGTATAAACACACACAATGTGAATGTGTTAGCATGGCTCTTAAGTCTTTTTGGATCAGTGATCTGGATCGATGTGTTTTATTTTTAAGTCTAAATATCGCTGATGAGTTTAAGAGCTTGTATTTCTCAGCTGGAGAATGTGTGATCGAAATAGAGACAAATCTTTGCTCTTTTGCTTTACAGCGTTCTCTTTATAAAAAGTTGCCTTGAACTTCATGATGTGTAAAACTTTGTGATTGGCAGGCACTGACACATAACAGCTTGATTGTGCTACATGGTGTTTGATTGGCAAGTTCGGGTAAACAGCATAGATGGTAAAATATTTAATGTTTCTCATAAAATGACATGAAATAAGAAAGAAGCTGGTGTTGAGCAAGAGCTTTATTTAATAAACTATGCACTCTTATGGGATTCGAGGGCAACAATATCATTAATGTATGTATTGAACTTAGGGTTGCCATTAGGGTTGCACGAGCCAGTGCACTCTTAGTGCTGGTCTCAAGCCTGGATAAATAAAAAGGGTTGCATTAATAAGGGCATCTAGCGTAAAACATGCGCTAAATCAAATATGCGGATCATGAATCAGAAATTCTTACCGGATCAGTCAAGCCCCGGGTTACTAACGACCGCCATGGGTATTGCTAGCCAACAGGGTAGCGGTGGAAATTGGCCGAAAGAGGAGAATGAGAGGAGGAAACCGTCTACAGAGACAACAGGAAAAGGAGAAGTGGAGGAGAGTGGATGTTTGAGTTGGTACTTTAAATGCTGGTACTATGACTGGTAAAGGGAGAGAGATAGCTGATATGATGGAGAGGAGAAAGGTAGACATGTTGTGTGTTCAGGAGACCAAAAAATAATAATAATTTGGTCAACATTTTCCTCTCAAAAAGAGATCTTTATTTTTGAAATACTCAACAAATATGTTTGTTAAATACTAGATGTACTGTAGCTATTCAACTTTTCAATTGTATCTCCACATTGCTCTTTTAATGTATTAACAATCTTGTACATGGACCTGAAAAATATTTCATCTCTGCATTTCCACTCATTGAAAAAATTGTAAAAAGGTACTTGTACCTTACAGTACAGCAAAGTTACAAATTAGACATGAGACAATGCCACAGTTATTAATAGGCAGGGAACAAGAGTGCAAATGTGACTGTGTTGTCTAAATGTGAAGGGTATACTCTCTCTGTCCTGTCAATCAAAGTGACACTAATCAATCAGAATCATCTGTCAGCTCATGTACAGTATTTTGCTCTGAATGAGTTATGACGCTCTGTGGTGCAGATGAGGAGCAGATTTCGAAAGGTGCAGTGGCTTCATGTTTCACAGAGGAAGCAGGTGTCATCCTTCATCCTCTCAGGTTGGTAGCTGTCATATGATCGTCGAGAACTGGATGGTGGGTGGGAACCGGCAAAGAAAATGAGAAAAGAATAAAAAAAAAGAAAATACCCCGAAAGCTAGCTTTCAGCCCTGTTTCAGAAACCACATGAGCACATTAAGTCTAATGTCTTTTGACCTGAGTGGAGGTCACTCCTCACACCCACTATGTAGCCATTCTCTTAGAAATGAACTGGCCAGATGTGCTCCCACCTCTCCTATCTAAATCAGATGGCCTACAATAAAGATCCTGACCTTCGATGAGAATCTAATAGTTCAATTCATTCTTAAATTAAAGCAGCAGAAAGGCCACAGACGGAGCACATGGCTATCTAGACAACCTCCATCTGATCCCCCTGATGGACAACAGTGGCTTTTTGTTCATCTATGAAAAGTTTTTTAATTATTCTTTTTTTTACCTTCAACAGTAGGTATTCAACAGTAGGTGTGCAACAGTACACAAAATTAAGGTAGTTTATAATAATAATAATAATAATAATAATAATAATAATTATCATTATCATTATCATGATAATTATTATTACTATTAACCAACATTTGTGATCATTAACATTTGACCAGTTTAGATTATTAAAACAATTTTAAATAAAATTCCTGCTTGGTTAAATAATATATAAACTAATAATTTATCATATTAAATAAAAAAGAAAACAAATATAAAATAAATCAAATTCATGCAATACAATTTAACATTTTATTGAATTAACTAAGTAATCAATTTTAAAATCAAAGTAATTAAATTGATAAAAAAAATTAAATAAATTGAAAAATTTTATTAAATAGTTTACATTTGTTAGATCCCCATTTGGGTAATACTGATGTTTATATAAGTGTGTGTGTGTGTGTGTGTGTGTGTGTGTGTGTGTGTGTGTGTGTGTGTGTGTGTGTGATATGTGCTACTTAACTGTTCTTATTTCAGCATACTTTACCAAACATCTTCATTCTCTCCATCCTTCATTCATTTACTCCTTGGATATGTGGAATTGTCAGGATTGTGTCCTATTTCCGGAGTGAGTAGCCACACTGACACTAACTCTAGTTTCGTTTTTACAACCCTGGCATTTGTGTGTATGTTTTCAAGTTTGAACTCAGATTGTGTTTTAAGTGTAAAAAAGATTGCATTGGGTACACGTGTACCAAAACGAAAGCCCTGTACCAAAAAAAAACCTCAAACACGTGTACACCGATACACCCCTAGTAATGAGTGAGACTCACAGGCAGAGGGGCAAATTACTTTGGCCTGCTCTACGTGAGGAAATTGCTCTGGACTCCAGAGGGTGCACAAAGAATCTAATGGGTTGTCATATACACTAATATGTCTCATCAATGCCTTTCAAACGACATTATTCGAATGCCTCCTGAGGAGAATTGTTCTGAAATTGCTTCGGTTACATCAGGAATTCATTATGAAGCGTCCAGCACATGAAACTAAATAAGATCATGATTTGAAAGATCAAGGATGAAAAAGAGTGACACGACTAAGAGTGGACTAGGGTTAGTGGTGTGAAGAAGTTGTAACAATCAAGCAGACATTTAACCAACATTAAAACCAAAACAAAGCTCCATTAAAAAAGACAGGGTTATACAGTACATATAATGACCATGGTCCTGTTTTTCCCACAATAATTTATGTAAAAGTAAAAGGTATTTCCTCTAATTGCATTCTATAGGTATGAATTATGGTATGAATTCAATGAAAACCAATACATCCTTAATGATTTTTTCCAGTTTAAACCACCAGGATGACAGTTTGATTTTAAATATAATCACAAAAATATTATATTTTTATATTTTGATTATCATGTGGAGAAAATAATTGTGTTCATCTTCTTTTTTCCTTTTCTCATTTTTCATTATATTATGGTATTGATTACCAATGGCAATGCAAAACTTGAAGACTGGTAATAAAATTATATATAATGTACTCATACTAGCTCAGCGGTCCCCAACCTTTTTTGCTCCACAGACTGGTTTAATGTCAGACAATATTTTCACGGTCCAGACTTTAAGGTGTGAATGATACGGCCGGCATGAAAACTGATATTTAAAAAATATAATAATAAACGTGAATCCACTGTGTTGTTTTTTTGTTTATTTTTCTCACTTTGGGGTTTGAATTTAGCGGTAATGTATTATGTGTTAGTGGTCGGAGTAGCCCCTTCAAGAAGGTAGCGGATGGAGGTAAGACGTGTAAATGAGGCATCATGACATCCATTGAGAGTGAGTCATAGACAGATGTAGTGGAGAGAATCCGGTAATTTTCCAAAATAAAACATTGTTCAGAATCAGATCATAAATAAAACAAAAATAATGTAAGTTATGTATTCTTTCTGTGCGGCCCGGTACCAATTGACCAATGGGCCGGTGCCGGTCCACAGCCCGGGGGTTGGGGATCACTGAACTAGCTAATCACAATTTGTGCTAAAAACAATTTACCCTTGTTCCAGCATGATAAAGCCCCTCTGCACCAAGCCAGCTCCATGAAGATATGCTTCACATGGGTTGGTGTGAAAGATCTTCATTTCATTAAATTTTTCGTTTGTATTTGTATAGCGCCTTTTAAGAAAGAATCAGATTGTTCTTTATAAGTGTAAGTTTGTCCCTAATGAGCGAGCCTGGAAATACTGGTATAAGGAAGAATCCTTGAGAGGAACCAGACTCAAGAGGGAATCACATCCTCATCTGGTTGGCACCGAATGTCCATTTATTACAGTTAAACGATGCTGAGGTGTGCAGTGATGGTGATCAAATGCAAACTGTAGTCCTGATTTAGTGTAGCAGACTGTTGACATTAAGTAGAGTCTGAATCCATCCTCAGAGTTCCTGTGTTACTCTGTAATTTCATTGATACTCAGGCTGTTGATGTGAAACCATCCCCTGCTGCACAAATTGGCTTCCAATCGAAGAGAATACCATCCAGAGCCAAGCTGGGACGAAACGGGCAGATCCGAGGAGAGCAGAGTGGCAGCACAGTGGTCATTGGTACCTTAGGAGCAGTAGATCTCTTGCTATAGATTTTTGACCTCAACCCTATTGAACATCTCTGAGATCAATTTGAACACTGACTGAACCCCAGGTCTCCTCACCTCACCTACCTCACCTACCTCACTACCCTAACTTTTTTATCCCATCAGCAGGATACAACAGTCAGAGAAGTTTCGGTGTAAACTGTGGCTTAGATCAGCCATTATGTTCAAGTTAAAACTCATGCCAAGTGTCTAGGCCCAAATCTTGGATTAAAGAAGCAGTTTTGGATTTTCAGAATGTTTGTCTAATGTCTGTTCTGCATTAAGTAATGCATTCAAATAGTCGATGAGAACAACTCAAATTCTAATCAAACTGCATTGCTCTGTTTTATTTCTAATCTTGAACCAGCCTGTGGTTCATTTCAGACTATTGACAGCAATGTGTCAGCCACCATAAAGCCCCAATCAATATCAATAAAGACATCTGACTCCTAACCAACAGAGGCATGGACACAATTTACTTTTATACGCATATAATATAAATCCTAGTCCTGTGTGCACATCAGCCAGAAGATTTCCAATAGTAGACGTTTAGAGTGCAATGATATTATCAGTGATTTGTTCATTTATTCATTCAATTTTATTTCTATAGCACCTTTAACAATGGTCATTGTCTCAAAGCAGCTTTACAGAATGAAAGAATTATGAAACAAAATGCACTTATATTTATGTGTATTTATCCCCGATTAGGAAGCCTGGGGCGACTGGAAAGAAGAAAACTCCCGTAGATGGTATGAGAGAAGAAACCTTGAGAGGAACTGGACGCAAAATGGGATCCCATCTTTAGTGTGATTATAGTTTTACATTTGAATATATTTGTTACTCATTCATTCATCTTTGGTAGCCAGGTAATCGTGGTCAGTGCAGTGCCTTTTGCAAAGAAATGCTAAGCCTGAGGCACCCATACATCCTGAATGAGTCTTTTTGACTGGCACCATGAACTCCATTGGTGCAAATCCTGAACCCAAGATGAGGTCCAGTAGCAACAATACACACTGTGCCATTTACAACTTTAATCCATTTTTTGATACCTGATAACAATTATATTTAATTTATAAACCTTTAACATGGTCAGATTGTTCTGCACTATATTACATATGCCTGAGTTGTTTCTAGTATTTAACTAAGTAATGCACCCTTAAATAAACCACAAGGTCACAAGGTCCTAAATTTAGTTCTGCTGTTTTGTACTAGTCCATGTTAATCATTAAAGCCCTCTGAGTTTGCATATTTCCTTGGTGTGTGTGCGTTGGTGACACCTTTCTGCTCTGAAGGTAGGTGTGCCATTAACAACTAAATTCCCTTGATGCCCAATTAAATAGGCTGCTTTAGATGTCAACACCTGCTGCTATGCTCCTCTGAACCCCCGAGCTGTTTCTGCTTCAGGCTGGAGCATAATGTGCCACTATTCTGTCCTGCACCAACTGGAATCTTCACCTTTCTATAGTTCTGAAAGTAAGCAAAGCGAGGGGGTTGTTTTTAATCAGTTGTAGAAACCTTGATACAATAAGACCATCAAAAGTCTACAAAGCATGGAAGTGAGCCAAAACTTTGAAAGAATGCACTTAGGGAAAAAAATAAATGTTGAAATTAAAGCTGTTTTTGATTCAATGAAGTAGTCTTGATGACACTTCTGGGCATTCTTGGCATTCTTTTAAGAATACAAATGATACCTGGGAAACAATGAAACAATGAATTTGAAACAATGTCAGTAGAAAAGACTAGATTCATACTTTTAATGGTTATTGTCTCGCTACAAATAACTAGCAAAATAAAAAACTTTTTTTTGGCTTCTCCCGTTAGGGGGCGCCATAGCCGATCCTCCACATGTTTGATTTGGCACGTTTTAACGCTGGATGCCCTTTATAATGCAACCCTCCCTAATTTATCCAGGCTTGGGACCGGCACTGAAAGTGGCTGGGGATGGTTCCCTGACCGGGGATCGAACCCGGGCCGCAGCTGTTAGAGCGCCGCATCCTAACCACTAGACCAGCAAAATCTTTTGCCTAATTTACAGCATTGGGCAGAGGCCTCATTTATACAACTGAGCAGGTATGAGGTTATGGGCCGTGCTCAGGTCCCCAGCAGTGGCAGCTTGGTGTGGCCAGGATTTAAACTCACAACTATCAGATCCAAAATCATATGCCTTAAACACTTAGCAATTACTTTCCTGCTGTGCAAATCGAATGAACATCTTCAAAGCTGTCTCATTTATGAATTTTAGATCCACAGATATGACAGATATGTGCCGAATCTGTCCCCAGGACAATCTATGTATGAAAGAATGAATACAAATCAACTGTAAATACATATTATACATCCTGTTCATTACTGTAAATTTATATTTGAAATATACTCCACCGAACAACTAGCATTTATTACCTGTTCCCACTTTTTAACACTTCACTGTTTAATGTAATTTAATCCAGATTTTCTGCATTGTTGTGTGATTCCTGTCTACAGTTTACAAACTTATTTTCATTAACACATTTAAGTGTTCCCATGTCCCTTTTTTTTTACCCCCACTAACAAGCCCCATTCAAACAGTTGCATCATCTAGATCTTCTGATGGCCCTACCCAGGCTTCTTATCCGAATATTTGGTCATATTATATGCATGAATGAAAAATCTCAATGTACTGTAAATGTTGTCTTAGATGTTAATTATTGATTTTCAATTTTTTTTTTATTCTAAATAACTGTAAAATGTGTCTCATGTGATACTAATGTCTGGCTAAAGAAGTTAAATCAGGTGAATTAATTATTAATGAACACAGAGACGTAGCAAAGTAAAATTTTATACTGTCTTCCTTCCAAATGCTCTTTTGCTATAACAGCATGAAAGAATTCATTATTTGTGAGCTGAGATTGGTGGTCCTGGAAGACATAATAATAAAGTGCTTCGTGAGCCAAGACAGCCAGCGACAAAGTTCTGGCAGTGTAGGAAATTATTGATTAAAATTGCCGAGTGTGAATGCTGCTTCAGTGCACATCCAGCTCTCTTCGAAGAATGTTTCTGATTATAGGAGGCCATATTGCACCAGCAAGGATTGTTTTGGATGAGGTAAACAGAATGTAGTCATTTTCTTTTGTCACAGGTCTATCATTAGGAGGATTTTCACTGTCCTTTCTCTGGGGAACACATGTGATTGTAGAGTCTGATTTACAATTTGGCCAAGATTTCATTAAGATCGTCTTTTACAGTGTGAAAAATAACAAAAATCCTGCTGCAATTGTGAAAAACCGGATTCAGAAAGCGTGATCGCGTTATACCTCACCTCCATGTGCAGGGTCAGTCATGATACAGAAGGACCCCTTGTGCATAGAGGGTTAAGGGCCTTGCTCAAGGGCAGCTTAGTGATCCATGGGCTTGAACCCCTGCCCTTCCAATCAGTAAACCAGCGCTTTAACCACTGAGCTACCACCTCCTACCAAACGTCTTATTCTACCATTTTGGTATCAATCTAACCCAGTTTACATTGGTGAACCACAAAACACGTACCTTCTTACCTCACTGCCAGACTTTAATCTGGAGGCAGGATACCTTCAGGTTACCCTTGTTTGTTTAATTTCTTTTGCATCCTATATGGGGCTTTTAAGGACCACTTTTTGTCTGACCACTCTTCTAAGATTTGTTCACCCATGGTAGCATTATTGGGAGCATTATGGACTGAGGTACACAAGCTCATTGTACACAAGCTTCTTCACCAAGTATAGGTTTCAGCCACTGCTCACATCCTTAGGGTACCTTTAGACAATCAACTGTCCTTCTCACATGTTGCTATCGTGGCTCGTTCTTGTCGAATTCTTCTCTTCAACATCTGAAGAATTCAACCATTTCTGTCTACACAGGCTGCTCAGGTGCTTGTTCAGTCTCTTGTTATTTCTAGACTGGACTACTGCAACTCTCTGCTGGCAGGTCCACCTCTGAACACTATTCGTCCACTGCAAATAATCTAAAACGCAGCTGCATGACTTTTGTTCAACCTACTAGATACTACTTACCTCAGAGACCTCATCTCTCTGAGATCCTCCAGCACTGCTCGACTGGTTCCACCTTCTATTATGGTAAGAGGTAAGTATAATTTAAGGCTCTTCTCTGTTCGGGCACCGAGGTGGTGGAGTAAACTTTCTCTAGATGTCCAAACAGTGAAATCTTTAAGCGACGGTTGAAGACCTTGATCTTCCTGAAACACTTAAACTAACACTTTCCAAGTTTGCTTTGTTTAAAAAAAAAATAAATCGTCAAAGTTGTAGGCTGATTTATCTTAAATTGTAATCTTGCGTACCAGTGTAGATTTATTAATTGATAGAAACTCAAAGCACTTCTGTACGTCACTCTGGACACGGGAGTTTTCTAAATGGCTCAAATGTAAATGTAAGGTTTTAATCTAGGAATCAACCTTTTGTATGTAACATTTCACAAATGATAAATCCGGTAGCACATTTGGTACATCTAGTATTTTTCCAAAGACAAAACGACACAAAAACTGATAATCCAAGATGCTGGAGATCATCTGATCATTAGATTTGCATATGAGATCCTAACCTTATGTTCATTATTGAAGGACCTCAATTATTTAGACAACTGGAGCTAAATTCTTATGACAATATTCATGGTGTAGAAACAGGAAGTATACAAGAAAGGGTGTATCTTGTGGGTTGTGGTCCCTGCTTTCTCTCCAGGTTTTACTACATGAACTGATGTAAACTGAGACAATGTTTTAGTGTTTGCCAGTCCACTGAGGTTGACTATAAAATGTACACTAGATAAGAATAACAGCATTGTTAGCAATGGAATAAAGTGTCTGACGGAACTGGGAGGGTTTTATCCCACAAGCTGCTGAGTGGCTTCTTCATTTAAACAGACACAAACTACACAGATGTCCAAGCACTTGATCAAGTTTATTGAGGCATCAAGAGAAGCAATAAACAAACTCTTGAAGCCATCCTGCATCACTTACACAACTACACATGGAAGAGCCCTTCCCTGGAGTACTCGACTCGAGTAGGCTTCTTCTAAAAGTTCTTCAGTAGAAAATAAAGTTTCTTTAGCTGAATCTAAATATAAATAATTAATGTGGGGCTAGAACTTCATTTGTTGAAAGCATCTACGGTGCTGGGAATCAATGCTGGGGGAATCAACCTGAGAACACCTAAAGTTATGTTCCACCTCACACATTTGTTTTTAGATACATGACGTCTGATTCTATCCAGTTTTCTGCAGGAGATGTTTAACATTTAGAAAGATTTCTGCAATTGGAAAGTTATTGGCTTTTAAATGTTTCTGGTTTCTTAGTAACGTGACAAGCTGTAGATTTTTGAAAAGAGTATGTATTTATTTAGAAGTTAAAATCTCCCCAAATGGAAATACTGCTTAAGTACAGTAACAATTTACATTTACTTTGGTACTGTCTTTTGGGTGGTTCCATGAAATTCCAGAGTAAGAACGGGAGCTTTGAGAATGGATTTGGTCGGTAGTTAATGTCAACAGTCTGCTACACTGACTCAGGACTACAGTTTGCTTCTGATCACCATCACTGCAATCCTCAACATCGTTTATCTGTAATAAATGCACATTAGGTGCAACCCAGATGTGAATGGGTTCCCTCTTGAGTCTGGTTTCTCTCAAGGTTTGCCATCTCGGGGACTTTTTCCTTGCCACAGTCGCCACCGGCTTGTTCATCAGGGACAAACTTACACTTATAAAGAACATGCAAATTTTCTATCACCATATTATCTGTGTAAAGCTGCTTTAAGACAATGTTAAAAGCGCTATACAAATAACAATGAATTGAATTCAATTAAATTGAATTACTGTCCACCACTGCAAATCTCCAAATATTCACCAAAAACTTCTGTTTAATGTATGATGTAAGGAAGCTGAGGTCAGCCATGATACAGCACCCCTGAAGTACAGAATGTTAAGGGCCTTGCTGAAGGGCCCAACAGTTGCTGCTTGACAATCCTGAAGTTTGAACCCCTGCTCTTTTAATTAATAACCCAGAGCTTCATACATCGATCCACCACTTCCCCCAAGCAAAGCTCTGCTCAAGTGATGAACATAAATTGGAACCTTATTATGAACATATGCAAAATAGGTGCATGCCAAGTAGTACAGGACAACAATGGCTTAAAGTTCAGAGCTCATAATTGGAAGACTCAAATGTCAGTTCAAATCCCAGCATTGCCAGAAGGCTCCTCTTTGACCCCTCAACTGCTCAGCTGCATGCATGGGGTGCATTCTGTCTTCAAACTGTGGATAAAAAATCTGTCAGCTAAATAAATAAATGTAACTGCAGCTCCGAGCCCGGCATCCTAATCCAGAGAGCTGAAGCAGCACCAGCAGCCAACTGCGCATAAAGATGAGTGATGTGTGGAGCAGACGGGAACGTTTTACTGCCTGCACTTCATTTAAGTGCACATCAAAATCCATCGGCGTCTATAATTGACCCTGGATACTCTCCTCACCTTTTAGGGATTGGAAAAAAAAATAATTTTCTCAGAAATGGTTCTCTGTAGAATTACATGTTGTGCTTCTTCATTGAGCTAGTCACAGAGGTCTAGGATGGAGTTTGAGATGGTTTTGATGGAAGTTGCTTACCTCTGACTTATAAGCCGTGACTTTTAAAAGGCTGAATCTTATCTTAATGTCATCAGACTTCCTAAATATGTGTGAAGTAAACACTTCAGATGAGGCGCTTTGCCAGTTTTGTCCTCGTTATGTCTTCGTGATATCCGACTGGAAGTTTCCAGTCTTTCTGGGGATACGCTGATGCTTTTAATATCCCTTTATTTTCTGCCGTGTCATGTGTATTTGGGTTTTCATTGTTTGAGTTCTCGAGCAAAGTCTCTACTCGCTCTATTAATATAGTACAATTGAACAGAATGTCAATATTGATTTGTGTTTAGGAATGAGTGACAGGTTTTTCACATCCACATGGCCGCGAGTCTGTCTCAGTCTCATGGCTGATGCACAATCAGTTCATTGTCAGCTTGGATCTTTGTCTCTGTCTCTCTTACTCATGACAGCATGGAAGCGTGAGCTCCAGATACAAACTACTTGCTAAAATTAGGAAAACCTTACAGTCTCTGAGTAGTTTCTTTCTCCAACCTACATTTTTTTTTATTATTGCAAATTCATTAATTCATTGTTAAGTTTATAAAGTGTATTTGTCGAATAAATTGGGTTTATCCCTTAAATACATTTAATCATTTTTACAGTTACATACAAAATCATAGGGTCTTTTATTACTTGCATTACCGTACCAACCTTTTTTTTTGTTTCGCTTGTTATGGTTAATAAGATATTGTATTTTGTAAAGCTCCACTGAAATATAAAAGTACAAGGTTTAATGTTGCACAGTGGTGATACTGGAGACTCTACTTGCAACACCTTACATAATGTATATAGTTACAATAGATGTTAATGATGTAGTTATTTAGTTTATTTCCAAAGAGTGGAAATTTGTCTTTGGCTTCACCAAATAACAACAAAGACATTTACATAAACTTAAAATAACCCAAAAATACATAAAAAACTAAAGAAAAGTTTGTATATAAATCTAAACATTCCCATATGTACACTATTTGAATAAATGTTTGTGGATACCTGACCAGGAGATTGGTTTGTGATTTTTAAACATCTTCTTCCACATTTAGTCTCCATGTGCTGTTATAAATATCTCCACTCTTCTGGGAAGAAGTTCTACTAGATTTTGGAGTGTTTTGGAAAAGTTTTGTTTAAAATTCATTCAGCCACAATGGTGTTAGTAAAGTCAGGTGCTGATGTAGGTGAGGTGAGGAAGTCTATCCCAGAGGTGTTTCATAGGTTTGAGGTCAGCAGGCAAATCAAGATCTTCCACTCCATCCCATGTAAAGCATATCCCATGTAAATATTATATATTTAAAAAAGCACATTATATAAACAACATCTGCTTGTGGTCTGAATAGTTACAAATAACTCAAGAATTTAAGAATTCAACACAGTGTTAGCTCTTTGTGTGTTACTACTAAACGTGTTTTATATATATATATAAGATATACACAAGAAGTATAAAATGTCATATAGAAGTATAAAAAGTACTAAAGTGTACCTTGTGTCCTGCTTGGTACATCTGTGGTCCTTTTATTTGATCTCATTTATCTGGGAAATAGTGTGTAGTGTACTTTCAAAGCTTTAAGATAAAATCAAATGGATGTTACAACTGTGGTACAGAAGTTCCAATTTTGTACCTTAAATCTTACTCACGTTTCAAACAAAGAAGCACAGTACAGTACCTTTATTGTTCTGAGATCATATTATGTTTCTACAAGAGCCGAGGTGACCTCAGAACCTCAGAGTTCACCCCTGGAAAATTGCACTAGAGAGCAAATCTGTCATTGCACAAAGCATGTGTCCATACAGAAATGTTTCATTCATGGGTTGATGTCTGAAATCACCTGGTCTGCTGGTTATATAAACTCTTTTCTCTACATATTTCTTTTTGTATAAAAGAAATCCCACTTAGCCAGACAGTGCTAACAGTAAAGCCAAGCTAATAGACATGTTATAGATTTTCTGCTAATGGAAAATGTGTGTTATTATTTAGATGGCGCTGTGAAATAAAGTGCATTTTTCCTTCCCAAATAAAGGCAACATTTTAATTATAAGTATGCGTCTGTGTTTGTGTTTCAGACGTCTCATTAGCATCGGCTTTTGGGCTGCTTTCATTTGCTGTTAATGTTGGTGTCGGTGTTTGCTTCTTTTCTTTTTAACTTTTTAAATGTCATTGTGTGTGTGTGTGTGTGTGTGTGTGTGTGTGTGTGTGTGTGTGTGTGTGTGTGTGTGTGTGTGTGTGTGAATTGTGAAATTGTGCCTGCTAAAAGAATTTACCTCTCACAGCAGAACTCCAAGGTTTCAAGCTGGACCTGAACCTGAAGTGTGACTCCTGCTGTAACATTAACTCCTAAATCTTGAGACGTTGTACAACATGGAAAAACAAACACTCTAATCTACTCAAATCTCAGCCCCTGGACTTTTGCGTTATCTCGGGACAGGAAGGAGTCGCTTGGTCATGTCCAACTCTACACCCTGGACTCTTGTGGAGGAAAGGAAGAGCAAGTTTTTCTTAACATCACTCACAAGCAAATTAATATTATAAATATACATATACAGGCAACTCCAGAATTATTGGCACCCTTCATAAACATTTTTTTACTTAACATGTAAAATGAATAACTACATACATTATAAAAAAATTATATATATATATAAATTATAATGATTATTATAAGACTGTATAAATGGTTAAAAACAAGTGGGGTGTGTGTGTGTGTGTGTGTGTGTGTGTGTGTGTGTGTGTTTGTTCCTATATTTGTATTCAAAAATATATATATTTTAAGTATAGGTAAATGTACATCCCATAGACTTGTGTACCTCCAACATTGGGAGTAATAATTTTGGGATAAATCATATGGCTGGAAATGTCAGGTGTCCCAATACAGTATTTTTAAATATATAATGGATTTGCATATGTTTGCATGTATGTTATAATTGTTCAAGTCTTCATTACTATATGTGCTTCTTCTCCAACCTGTTACCACAAAGCTGGAGGTGCACAATTGTATTGGATGTTGTATGATAAAACTTTCTGTTCACTTGAACGTGGAAACCAAATCCTGTTCAAGCATGGCAATGCCCCTGTGCACAAAGCCAGGACTGTGAAGATATGCTTTACATGATTCAGATAGGACAATCTTGAGTGCCCTGCTATAGAGCTCTGATTTCAACCCTACTGAACACCTTTGAGATGAATTGGAACACTGACTGCACCCCAGGTCTCCTCACCTACAGTACATTAGTATCAGACTTTAGTAACACCCTTGTGGCACAAATGTCCACAAACAAACTCTGAAATCTAGTGAAAGAGTGCAGCAGATTATAAGAGAAATTTAGGACCAAATGTGGAATGAGATGCTCAAAAGCACAAACCATACTTATGACCATGTGTCTGAAAACGTTTGCTAATGTACTGTATATTTCAAATGTTTTATACATGTGTATACACATGTAGCATTGTGGTAAGGGATTGGACCCGAAGGCAAATCCACACCAAGATGCCTTTCCCAGTGCCCCTGAACAAGGCGCTTAACCCCATGGGTGCCCATTTGCATGCAAGCAAGCAAGTTTCTTTCGGCTTCTCCCATTAGGGGTCGCCACAGCGGATCATCCGCATGTTTGATTTGGCACGTGTTTTTACGCTGGATGCCCTTCCTAACACAACCCTCCCCATTTATCCGGGCTTGGGACTGGCACTAAGAGTGGCTGGGGTTGGTTCCCTGACCAGGGATCGAACCCGGGCCGCAGCGGTAAGAGCGCCGCATCCTAACCACCCAGCCACCAGGGACCCAAGTGCCCATTTGTATGAATGGGCTAAATGTAATTCTCTATGGATAAAGCTGTCCCAGTAAGATAAAGGCGACCCAGACTACCTTTTTTTACATTCAGACTCCACTTCTACATGAACAAAAACTATACAAAAGGAGGAACATTGCAAAGAGTTATAAACACCATCTCACTCTCACATGAAATGGGACTGTATAATGTATAATGTTCCTGATGCATTCTGACCGTTACACACTTTATTTACTCCGACGCCTGTGGATTTCTCTCCTACTGTTTTTCGAGAGGAAAGAGTCGACTTGCATGGAGTTGAAGTACACAGCATGAGTTTTCACCGTGTTACTGTAAACTGTGTCTGTCTTTTTTTGTGAATTTGCCTCTTACTTCAAACAATTCAGTGCAATTCGGATGGGAAGATTATTTTCGGCTAGTTTGATCTTTCCGAGGGAGACATCTCTCGATGACATACTGAGGCAGCTCGTGTGGAGATTGTGTTTTATACCTGGTGTCTCTTAATTGTTTGGCTGCCACACTGAACTGTTCAGGTTATTATATTTTTTTAAGCATGCTAGTAGAGACGATCATGGAGGAATGACTGTGGCTCACCTGTTGAGTTAACATATCTGTTTCCAGTCAAGGAGTCAAAGATAATGCGATCGAAGAGACAGTCCTGAAAGAGAGATTGTGAGGCTCTGATAAGATAAGGACATTTTCACACCTATTTAGTCCATATGTCAAGTTTGAAATTGATGTATTTGGTTTGTTTCCTGGGGTTGGTTGGTTGGTTTCACACTGCGCACAGTCCAACAATACAAAGGTTTTAAAAAATAGCTTAAAAATATGTCGCCAGGGCTTATGAATGGTTCATTCCTGAGGTAAAATGCTATTTTTTTTTAAGTGTTCCAGGTGAACTTTCAACCTGGTGGCTGTGTTCTAATAAAGGATTGCTTACAAAAAATTTGGGAGAGGATTTGGTGGAAAATCCAACTGGGGAAAAATAGAAGAAAGAAATACAGTGTCAGCAAAACCAAAAATGTGGCAAAAAAGAATTGGGAAGTAATACAAATAAAATAAAAAAATTAAGTATGGATAAATCAGAATTGGTAATTCTGTAATGATATAGTATATTAGTATAGAATGGGGCAACCTTGTTAATTAGAGCAGAAAATAAATTTGAATAGATTATTGTAATATTACTTTTATAATTGAGTACATATTTTCTTGAACATAATGCTAAATATAATTGTGCATATTCCAACACTCCATTCTTTCATGGCGAGGCAGTTGAAGAGACTTCCGACATACGCAATCTGTACCTCGCTTAGCAAGAATAATGAGAAGTGGATCAGAGCGGTTTTCAGGTGGCAGAGATTTATAACGTTTCCTTTCATCACGCTAGTCTACAGTAATGTCAGCATAGACAAGGCAAGTCCCATAAGACCTCACCGAGATAGACCGCCTTCTTTTGCTGTCAAGCCTGCAGAGTTCCTCATCAATCTTCAT
Organism: Silurus asotus; assembly: GCA_024362625.1. Classification (NCBI taxonomy): domain Eukaryota; kingdom Metazoa; phylum Chordata; class Actinopteri; order Siluriformes; family Siluridae; genus Silurus; species Silurus asotus. Next base: position 1,297,821 of record MU556250.1, read on the forward strand.
TTGACCGGCAGTGACAGACAGAGGTGACAACGCAGCTCCATCAAAAGCTTCACTCATGCTGCTTAAAAGACCTGGAAGTCTGTCTTTCTGATACAATTCATGCACCTTTCATTCCAAGATTTAAAAACATGACCTATATGGCTTGTTTCTGCGACTCGGCTTTTACGGTCCTGGACTTTTTTGAGACACATTGTTCTCCAGACACTTTTGTGTTCCTGGCTTTGAGTCTCAATATTTATTTTGTGAAAATAATTGTGTGTAAAATAGCAGCACCAACATCTGGGCTCCAGTGTAACCTTAACAGATTGTCTCAGCCATCCATAAAATTCAAACAGAAATATGGTTTGTTTTGGCTTTTCAGAGAGCACAAGATGTGAAAATGTGTTCTTGTGATCTGAACTTGAATAAATCTCTGATAACATATGTGCAGTGTGAGGTGTAACACAGGGACACAAATTGCTATATAGACCACACTATTTGGACACTGTATGTGGTTCATTTCCAAACTGTTACCACAAATTTGGAGGTACACAATTCTATAGAATGTCTTTGGATGTGGTTGCATTAAACGTTCCTTTCACATAAACTAGGAGACCACAAAGAACGCTTAATAAGATGTTACTTATTATAGGTTGGTGTGGAAGATTTTAAGAAGCCTGCTATATAATCCATGACCTCAACCCTCTTGAGCACCATTTGGAAGAATCGGAACATTGACTGCACCCCAGGTCTCCTCACATCACCTACATCATTACCTGACTTTACTAACACCCTTGTAGCACAAAATCTAGAGGAACATCACCCCAGAAGAGCAAAGGATATTACAGCAAATGGGGAATAAATGGGATGGAATGTTAAAAAAAATCATGTAAATCTGATAGTAAGGCCACCAAAAGATTTTGTCCATATAGTGTATTAATGTTTGGAAAAGGGAAATATACTTTATTTCCTATCATATTTAGTCCAATGGAAAAAGAGCCAACATTGTCAGCATGGTATACAAATTCTAGCCCTAAAGCTACAGCGATTTACAATGAACAAGAAATAAACTGGAGGATATTCTGTCTGTTGCCATGAGCATCCATTAATGAGACTAAACTGTAAAAAAAAAAATTACTTTATGTGAATATGGAGGGACTTGTTGCAAGTGAAGGCAGTAATGTGTGTATATGATTTGATTTGTAATTTGTTGAATGCTAGTTGCATCACTCTCTGTTAAAAGCAGCTACTGTGTGGCAACTAATAGTAGGAACACTTACTTCATAGTACACTGACTAGCGACGTGCATAAAGCTAGCATTGCAGTTCATCATTATCTACTACACTTGAGCACAAACTTGGTTTTAGCTATAGATAATTGTAAGGCTATTTCGTCCACCCCTCCCCAGTCTAATTTAAACCACTTTAACTACATCAGGCAGTTACTAAGGATGAATGAATTTGTAGTTTCATATTCAAATACTTGCATCTGCATTGTGGTTAAAACCTTTACCCAAAAGTTTCAATGCATATTTTTAGGTCGAATAAGTCCACAAACGTCTATTCATCTGACTTTTTCGTAATGCTCACACACACAGTTTAAAAAAGACTCTTATAGTCATGAACTCTGAAGTAATAGTTTGTTTCTGCATCTGACCTTTACAAACCTTTAGATTTTTTGCCTTGTTATCCAGGGTTAACTGACTTTTGCTAGCTTTCTGGTCTTTACCAAGTCACTGAACTTAAACTCTTGCCTGAATTTTTGAATTCTGAGCCTTTCTCTCATTAAACAGACCCATTTCCGCAATTGCACTTTGTCTCGATCCTCCATTTTGTGACCCTCATCGTGTCATGGGTTTTCCAGTCCTGATGCAAACAGACACCTTGAGAACCTTTCAAGCAAACTTTCTTTTGAACAATGAATAATTCTCCTCCTATCTGTATCTTTAATCATATCTGTTGAGACATCATGATCTGTTCATTTTAAACGATACATACAAGAGCTTGTGTAAAGAGGTTAGTCACTTGAACACACCCGACAGACCATTTTTATTCAGTCAGTGACTGCTTAATAAATATTCCATTTTAAGCCCAAAAGAAAGCTTGTAACTGTCTGCCATGCTGTCAGTTGTCCTGAAGGATCATTTTTCTTTTCTAAGATCGATTGTCCACTCCATGGGCCAAATGATAAAACTATCCAAAGTTTGGACTTTAATAAATGTTCCTTTGTTTGAAGGTCTCACATTCTGTCTTCTGTCTTCACATTCTAGCAAAATAGAGCAAATGTATTAAGTTTAAACCAAGAGACACCCAGCAACTAGTACCTGGACCTCTCTCTCCGTCCCACTTCCTGGACTGGACTAGCACAGCGTCTCTTTCACTTGTATATATATATATATATATATATATAACTTATAAAACCCGCCCCTACACCCTGGCCCTGTTATATCTTTGGTTCTTCAGCAGATAAATACATAA